>CAUYPK010103077.1:0-20759 GCA_963574355.1 Loris lydekkerianus
TCTTACCCGTCATTGGTGCTATGGAGGGCGGTGAAGAATAATAGTTAGATTCTTGGTTAATGAGCCAGTGATATTGGACCTCAACCTGGTTTAACTGCCTCTAACCTTTTTTAAGGATGCAGGGCCCAAAGGTGAAGGGTAAATAAGGGTAGCAGGGGAAGAAGGTAGGGTAAAAAACCATGTAGGCCCATCCACAGGGGATTTTTAAAATTTATTTTCTTCTCTTCTTTAGATCTTCTTGGAGTGTTTTGATCTTGTTTTGCATGATCTCAGATCTGTTGGCATAAAAGTAGCACTTCTCCTGCAAAAATAAACAGATGCCTCCCTTTTTGGCAGTTAATAGGTCTAATCCCCTCAAGTATTTAAAGTCTCTTGCTGAAACCCAAATGGGTTTTTCCTGTTTTTTGTTTTTTTTTTATTATAGATAAAAATATGCAAATCAGCCTAGGAGCAGAACATGGCTTTATCAGCCCTGACCAACCTAAATCATCATGTAATAATCAAAAATTTTTTTGTAAAAATTTATATGCTTATTTGTAACTCCATGGCTTATCAACTAATAAATATCTTCTATGTAACATATGTATTGCTAATTTTTTTAGACAAAAGTAACATGTCTGTTCATACAGTATGATTTACTGTGGGTGGTTCATGGATGCTATCATTTTAAGAATGTTAAAATTGAAAGTTACTGGTAATGCTTGCAATGGTAAAGACCATTCTATTTGATACCAAGTCCCCTCCTGGTTTTTAAAGCCTTTTGCTTTCTATGGCAAAGATATAGAAATTGACTTTTTCTACTGTGAAGACCACTGTGACTCTCTTATTTCCCTCACTTCTTGCCTGGAAGCTTTAGTCTGTGACTGCTTCTTTTGATTCCTGGTATTGCTTTGGTGTCCCCAGCATTGTTGTTTATATTCCAAGATCATAAATGTATTTTGCCAGTTTTTTTAAAAGAGGAACCTTGCTGTTACTTCCCAAATTATTTTTCTTGGTGTCAACACTAATGTTCTATTATGCTTTTCACATCAAATTCAGTAGTGATCTTTTGAAGGTGAGAGCTGTCCTATTGTTGCATATCGAATTATTCCAAAATACAGCAGCTTAAAACAACAATATGCAGTTATTATTTCACACCACTTTTATGGGTGAGGAATCTGAAAGCAGTTTATCTGAGTGGTTCTGGCTCAGAGTCTCTTAAAATGTTGCATTCAGGATGTCAACTGGGGCTGCATTATCTGAGGGCTTGAAGGGGACTGGAGGAACCAATTCCAGTATGAATCATTCTTGTACCTAGAAGATTGGTATTAGCCATTGGAAGGAGGCCTCAATTCCTCATCATATGAACCTCCCTGTAGGGCTACCTAAATGTCATGACCCGCAGCTGGCTTCACCTAAACCAGGTGATACAAGCCAGGATCTAGTAGAAGCCATATATCTTTTATAATCTAGCTTGGAAGTCACAAGTTATACTTTCTTATTTCTGCAACATTTTATTTGTTATGCAAATAAGCCTTTCTTAATAAAAGAGAATAGTGAACAAAAGTGTGAATGCCAAGAAGTGAGATTCACTGGATTGACTGATCCAGAGAGATTCCTAGGTCATCCTGAAAGCCAGCTGCCACAAGGCTTGCTAACTCAATTTGCTAGTTCTTCCTTCTGTAGGAATCTGTGCCAGATACTTCTGGTTATGATGAAGAAATGTTTGAATGGCACAAAACTGTATTTACAAATAATGAGGTATCATCTTAGGAAGAAGCAAAATTTATGAAGCCTTCTCTATAGTAAGGTAACTTCCATGCTCATCCAGGGCACAAAAAAAAGGAAGATAGTTTCTCACTGACTAACTACTACTTAGTTCTCTTTCTCTAAATTTGCTTTACTATTTATCTTTAAAAGAAAAATGTTGGGTTCTATTAAAAATGCAAGTCCTACAATCTTCCTTAGCTGTCCAATGTTAATTCCATGAATATGCAGATTAGACACCCCTCTGTTCCTTTTTTTCCACAGTTAAGGATAAACCTGGAAATCTTATCACTAAAATTCTTTAACTCTTAAAACATCATAATAATTTAAATATGTGTCAATTGAATAGGTGAATAAATAGTATAAGGAACGCTATGGATGTTCAAGTATGTATGGTTTGGGTAATGGACCATGGTTCAGTTTATGAAAAAGAAAAAGAAACAATGATTAAGAACAGTCAAAGAATATTTATTAATGGTGAAATATTGAAAACAATTTCCTTTGACTTTGGGTTCAAGACAAGAATATCTATTATTATCACTTCTATTCAAATTGTACTTGAGGACCTGGTCATTGCAATAAGGCAATAAGAAAAGGCACAGGATTGGAAATATAAAACAAAGGAAATTATGTATTATTTGCATAGAGTAGTACTACACAGCTATAAAAAATCAATAATTCATAGACTGTTAGTGTTATATATACAAGATTACATAAAATAATCAATTATATCTCCCTATATTAGCAACAAAGTACAATTTAAATGTAATGCCATTTATAATAGTATCCCAAAATACTACATATTAATAACAAATCTAATAAAATACATGCAAGGATCTATACTGACAATTACAAAATATTGAAATAAAACAAGACAAATATATATTATACATGTTTCAACCATCACTGACTTAATCTACAAATGCAAGGAAATCCCAAAAAAAGTCTTGGCAATTATTTTTGTGACATTTACAAATAGAAAAGGCCAAGAATAGTCACTGGGCAACATTGTAGAGAAAGAACAAAGCTGTAAGGCTTACACTACTGTTAAGAAGCTGTAGGAGTCAAGATAGTGTAGCAGTAGTGTAAGGATAAACAACTGATCTTAGAAAAGAACAGAGGGTCCAGAAACAGATCCACATATTATATGGTCACCTAATGTTTTTTATAAGGGTGCATTTCAGTGCAGTGGGAAAAGAATGGTTCTTTTAATAAATGGGCAAAAAATCTTGGTTCCTCATCCACACTTTAAACAAAAATCAATTCTAGGCTTATTGCAAATATAAATATAAAACACTAAAGCTTTTGGATGACCTTAAAGGAAAGATATCTTACAGATAGCAATACCTATACATAAAACATAAAATTTTGACCCATACTAAAATATAAAACTTCTATATTTAAAAAGGCAGAATTATGAGAGTGAAAGGCAAACGCCAAGAATTTCCTAAGAGAATTTCAATAGGTAAGTCAAATAATAAATAATAAAAAGAAACAAACTCTTTAAAAACAACAACGCTATACGCTATTAAGACATGGAAAAACACCCAACAGAAAAAATTAAAAGGAAGACAAAGAACTTCAAAGAAGAATGTCCAATTGGCAATAAACATATGAACATAAATATCCCAATAGGGATATGACCAATTGTCATCAGGAAATTAAAACCAAAATCAAAATGTAATAATATTACACAGACCAAACTGGCCAAAATGAAATATTTGGGAAAATACCATGTTTTGTCATGGATTTGGAGTAATCACACCCTTATACCTGTTAGTGCAAGTATAAAACAGATCAAGAAATTTGGAAAACTCATTAGCATCCTGTAATAAAGCTGAACATATGTAAGCCTAGGACTCCCCAGTACCACTACTATGATATGCCCAACTGAGGCACTTGCGTGAGTTTGCCAAAAGACATGCACTGAATATTAATGATAGCACTGTTCATAAAAGTCACAAATTGGAAATTACCTATATATGCCCATCAATAATAGAATGGATAAATAAACTCTGTTATATTCAGTAATGTAATACTACACGGAAATGAGAACAAACAAGATGCTACCGCCCTCCACAATGTAACTCAGTAGTGTGCTGAAGCCAACTGACACCCACTGGCAGGAACCAACTGTTGTGCCTTTTCCCTAATCCACATTCAGTGACATCGAACTGGCACCTTCAAATCAACCCTGGTTGGGGAGGGGGTATATTTGTGTTACAGAAACCAGCAAATACTACCAAGTATGTCTTTTTTTTTCTCCCTCTTTTCTATTCCCCCAGAGAGCTGGTTCGTCAGTGTACCACTAGGTGCATTTCATAACCGTAATGTTGAGTTAAAGATGCTATGTGCCAATAAAGCATATGCTGTACAATACCTTTTTTTTTTTAAGTATTGATATGGTGTTCGAACTTAGGATAGTACAAAGATGCCCTTGGGGACAGTAGTACCTCACAGGCAGCACACAGCAGCTTCCATGGTTCTGGTAGTGATCTGGTGTTTATCGTAATTTGAGATCTCATTGAATAGGCACATGAAAATTTAATAACTTTATTTATTATATTTACATTTTTCTATATGCATGTTATACCTTAATAAAAATTAGTATTGTTAAGACAATGGAATACCTGCAGGCTTAAGAGTTGTTAAAGATTAGCTTCTTAAATGACTAACATCATTTCAATTCAAATGTGCATAGGCAAGCAAACTTTTTCTCTAAGTGACCAGATAGTGAATATTTTAGGTTTTGCAGGCCACACTATTACAGTCACAGTTATTCAATGTTGCGATTATAGCAAAAGTAGCCATAAACAGCATTAAACTAACAAGTATGATTGTGTATTAATAAAACTTTATTTACAAAATCAGATGAGTGGGTTAGATTTGGCCTGCAGTTGTTAATTAGCCAATCTGTGTGCTAGTCGATATCTAATGAAATGTAGTATAAACCAGTTAGAAAGGGGTCTCAGAGTGATCTAATCCAACTCCATTATTTCATAGGAAAAGGCAACAGAACCCCAGAGAACACAAGGGAGCCACCTAGTCACAGCTGCCTGGGGGCAGACTTCCCAGACAGCAGTCTCTCAAGGTCATCAGACCCTCTGTTTGTACTTTCTAATAATCCATATAGCATATCCCAAGGTGGTCCATAAATATTTTATATTTATAGGAAGAACTGTAAAGAGGTATTAAGTGCTTTCCTCTTGTTCAGGCACTAGATAAAATGTAAATCACAAAATTACATATCCCAAAAGTTGGATTTTGTCCCTTGCACTAAAGTTATGGTACCTAGAGAGACTTTTTATAGCCACCAACTGCCCAGAAATTATTCATCTCCAAAATTATGAGGAAAAATCACAGTCCTTTCTAGAAAGCTGAAACCAAAGGGAAATGGTGGACGCTACTGAGGTCCAACTGTCCTAGCTGACCAGTAAATTGTACCGTCTAGGGTTCCCACAGGTAGGTAGAGCACTTAGTCATTACAGTAGACGTCAGCAAGATCAGAAAGAGAGAAGACAGCTGAGGTGACAAACCTTGGGGGCATACTGTCCACACATGCTTTCTGACGCATTCCTGAAAGCTTTTGAAAACAACTATAGTACAAAATCGCAAGGCATACATTTAAAAAAAAAGATTCTGACAGCTACAGATTTCTGATAACTTTAAGATCATACTATTAAACTGGATAAGAATTTCATAAAACTACCAATCCAGTCTCAAACCAACTAATTAATTATACAGGACTATATTAGCTGATGAAAATAAAAATTTTAATTTCTAAAAAACAAAAACAAACAAAAAAAGATGCTTTCTTTAGAAGATTTCCTAGAGAAGTTAAAATGCAAAAAGCAGCACAAGTTAAAAGTGGAGAGCAAATAAATGAGAATTACATCCATGTGGCCCACATTTTCACTGTGTTACTTCAGTGGCCAAGCTCAATGTGCTGGGTAGGCATCACAGATGTACTTAATTGCCATCCTGAGGGCAAGGGAAATGTTTATTTTTTCCCTATTAGTGCTCTAATTTTCCTTGGGCATTCCCATTGTCTGGTGGCAGGGGGTAAAATAACAAATGTCCAACCTCATTTATAAATTAATGTGATCAAGTTAACGAAACAATCCTTTAGGTAATAATGGGTTTCGGGGACTATTCCTTCTCCTAGTTCTGTACTCTTCTAAAAGAGTCTAGGGTGTGTGGGGAGATGATTAGTGTGTCCTTGTGGGTAGAGTCAGCTGATCCTTGCAGCATCACCAGGTTCTGGACTGTTCCAGCAGCAATGTATGGTCTGCAGCCCTGCGTGCGCAGTTGGCTTCCTCTGAGGATGACATCTGTTTCCGCTCCCTTGGAGTTCACTTTCCCAGCCCTATGGCCTTACTCTGCAGACTCAATCTCCTCTTGGCTCCTGCAGAGACTCTACCCCATACCCCACTTGGCCTGGTTACTCTCACCCCAAATTCTGAAACAGAAGGTCACCTTGCTCTTGCCTCAGAAGAGATCTCAGCAGGTCTGCTGTCTCTCAACATCACACCCTGTGTCACTGACATGTGGGACACACTGGCCAGTGGACAGCAATTCATTGGAGGAGGCCTCATGCTCTTCATTTAGGGTTAATTTTCTTTCTCCTTACAATATGGGCCTGGAGCGGGACTGAATTTGTGCAGAGGGAAAGGGATATGGTTGGTTACCTCCTTTCTTTCCCTCTCTAAGGCTTCTTCTCTCTTTTCCTTCCACTCCCTGGGCTGCGGAAGGAAGGAGGGGGAAGAGAAGGAAGGGCAAGATGCATCTCAGTTAGCTGGCACCGATGTCACTTGGCACCGGTCTTCTCTGGCCACAGCAGCTGTTCAGAGCTTCTGGTGGGCACTTTGTGTTCCTAATCCTTGGGCTGGTCCCTCTGAATACACCCCCTCCACTCTGATGGGGACCCCTCTGTGGCTTCCTAGCCATCTGTCCACCTTTTATTCTTTCTGTTTGCCCTCTGGCAGAGGTTTTCCTTAGTATCACCCCTTTTAATATATCCCCAAACCAATGTTTCTACTGTAAGTTCCACATCTGGTTTTAAAGCAGGGCCTTTGATCAGCTCTCAGTGGGAGTACAGACTGTTCCCCTAGGCTGCCCTCTCCACTTACTGGTCTCTCCAGGTAGCCTCTTAGCAGTTTTCAGGCATAAAACCTTAAGTCTAAGTCTTCAGGCATAAAACCCTAACTTTGTGGGGGAATCTTACACTAAATTTAGAAGCTTTATTGTTGATATTGAAATTTTTATCTTGAAACCATTAGAAACCAACCTGACTCAAATTGGGCCACACCATCCAATACTATTGCCACAACTACCAGTGCTTATTTAAAGTTAAATTAATAAAACTTAAAATTCAGTTCTTTGTCTCACTGGCCATTTTCAAATGTTCCGTAGCCCAAGATAGCTAGTGCCGTATCAAATAGCCCAGATACAAAGCATTCTCATTATCATAAAAATTCTACTGGACAACACCTCTCGAGAAATGTAAATAAAGCTGAGGAAGAAGGAAGAAGGCTAGAGGTTGAAGGAGGGAGTAACTCCTTAGTAGTGTCCCTGAGACAAGACCAGAGCCCTGGCAACCAACCACCACCATGGGGGTAGACATTTGAACCAAAGGGTCTCATACTTTGGTCCCAGGTAGTCTCTAAGAAAATGGCAACATTTCAGCATTTTCCCTGCCTCAGCACTGCGCAGAAGCAGAAGACAATCCATGACTGGGAGGCTGTCTTGGCAGATGGCATTGGGGTGACCTCGTGAAGCTCCCATGTACACTGGCATGATCTTGACAACAGGGAAACATGATTTTGTTTTCTAGGCCTCCAAATCAAGCAGGTATTCAGTCATGTCTTATTTTATTGGACTTCACTTTATTGTACTTTGCACGTAGAGCATTTTTGACAAATTGAAAGTCTATGGCAACTCTGCAACGAGCAGGTCTACCAGAGCCATTTTTTCAACAGCACATGCTCACTTGTATCTCTGTGGCACAATTTGGCAACTCTTCCAATTTTTCAAACTTTTTCATTAATATTATATCTGTGTGGTAATCCAGGCATCCTCATACTTTTTAAACAGGGGGCCAGTTCACTGTCCCTCAGACCGCTAGAGAGCCATATGACAGTTAAAAAAACAAACAAACAAACAAACAAAAAAACTAGAACAAATTCCTATGCACACTGCACATATCTTATTTTGAAGTAAAAAACAAAACGGGAACAAATACAATTCACACCGCTTCATGTGGCCCGCGGGCCGCAGTTTGAGAACGTCTGTGGTAATCTGTGATGGTAATCAGTGATCTTTGATGTTACTATTACAATGGGATGTCCACAAACCTCACCCATATAAGACGGCAAACGTTATAACATGTGTGTCCTGACTGCTTCACAGACCAGCTATTCCCCATCTCTCTCTTTCTCTCTCTCTCTTTCTCTGTTTCTTCTACTCTCTTTAAGTCTCCCTGTTCCCTGAGACTTTGTTGATAAAGCAGCAGGGCAGGGTTTGAGAGAACTGACACAGTACCTCATATTACAGATAAATCTTTCATGAGAGGAAGAGTCACTTTTACGGCAGATTTCATTGTTGTCTTATTTTAAGAAATTGTCACAGCCAATTTGGCAACTAACACCTGATCAAACAGCAACCACCACTATCAAGGAAAAAGGACATGACTCACCGAAGGTTTGGGTGATTGGTAACAGCAATAAAATATTTTAATTAAGGTATGTATACCGTTTTTCTAGACATAATGCTATTGTAAGTTTAATGGACTAAACTACTTTTATGGGCACTGGGAAACCCAAAAGCTCATGACTAGCTTCATTGCAATATTTATTCTATTGTGATGCTTTGGAAAGAAACAGCGATATCTCTGAGCTACACCTGTAATAAGGTTCCCTGCCATTCTAATAGGACACGAGGTGATTGGGAGAGGACAGACTATGGTGGGCTTTGTGATTGGGAGAAAGGATACATCAGTCACCTGTAGGGATCAATGACTTAATAATGCCTCAGCATCAGATAATCCAATAAATGGCTGCACTGCCTAGTGATAATTAAAAAGCCAGGTGCCCCCTCTGAACCCTGTGTTGAGATAGCTGTAATGTTCATTACAATAGTTAAGCATTGACATTTTGATATTTCATGTGCCACTAACATTCTCATTAGAGATCTCTGCCCAGGAACGCTGAGCTAGCACTGTCTCAGAAACGCTGCTATCCGGAAGTGGTTTTTACAAGTGCATTAGCTATTGCTTCTGATTACAGCAGATATTTAGCTAATTAGTTGACTGTCAAAAGTGAATTTTCCTTCATGAAATTAGTGGGCTTTTTTGATTGTTAGAAATATACTCTCTTTGGTGACAGTAAGTGTATAAAACAATGTGAATTGAATAAAATATTTTAAAGACACTCTTTTCCCTGCCTGCTTGGTACCATTTTGATCAGAGTCTGAATTAAATGCTACAGAAAACAAACTGAGTAGATTTGGTCCCAACTCCTTTGTGTCAGGTTCATCAAAGTTTGTGACAACATGACTTATTCACAGGAAAACCCACCAGAAGCCAAGACAGCCTAGCAATTAGGGACATTTATTATTGAGAGACAGTTTTCCATGAGGGTTTTAGCCTTCCAGACATTTTTGAGCAGAGTCACTGTCTGTCCTTGTTCTGTACTTGTTAAGGATCACCTGTGTTCTGAGCAGCCTTTAACACAGAGATGGTATTTCCCCCTTGAGCACTGGCAGTTTTGTCTATAATGAGGGTTGGCAAACAATGGCCAGTGGGCCCAGTTCAACCTGAGGTCTGTTTTATGGCCTATGAGCAAAAAGTGTTTTTTAAGTAGTTAACTAATTATAAAATAAACAAAAAATAAGAGACTGCATTTGGCCCTAAAATATTTACTATCTGGCCATTTACAAAAATAATGTTTGCTAATCCTTGGTTTATAGTTTTAAAAGACAGAGATAGTATCTCTCTCCAGTCAGGCTTACTTTTTAGTATAAAAGATTCAAAGTTCCCTAAGTTCAGTTACTCCCCTGTAATGTACCCGATGACGTATGCAGGTATTATCTGATCCTCTACATGTCACCCTGTGGAAATAAGGGCACACAGGACCAGTGTAAATGCTGATACTCTGGCTAATAATATTGTTGTGAGTAATAAACTATCCTTAGTCTCTGACCCAAGAGTCTCGTGTCTTCCACCAGTATTCTTAAAACTATGATAGGTTAGTAAGTGAACTCCCAATTAGAAAAGATTTCAGATCCTTCACAGTTCTTGACATCTATTGTCAATGAAAAAGATCATAGAATCCTGCCTCTGAAAAATCACATGTGCTTTGAGAGACTCTTTCATGTATGGTAACAATTACAGCACGTGAAAGAACAAAGACCTGAGAACTGGGACTTTGTGGTGATCACAGAAGTGTTTATGCACTCTTAACATCTGCTTACTAATAAAGGTTTCTTTAGTGACTCTCTCTCCCTCCCCGTTTCTTTCTCTCTTTTCCTTCCTCCCTCCTTCTTCTTTTTTTTTTTTTTTTCTTGTGTGTGTGCGTGTAAAATATTTAGTATAAAAAATTACTTTCATTTTAACCCTGGAGTTAAAATTTCTTGGAAGACTATCATTATCTACAACAAAACCAGGTAAATTTGTAGTATCTTGTCACCTTGTGAGTATCTTATAATGGAGGAACAACTTTAGAAAACGTGTACACTAACTAGCAGAATGAGGTAGTTCAAAACAAAAATAACATTCAATTATAGGAAAACTAAGAGTTTTCAGCTTAAATTATTACTTGTGATAGCAGTTATTAGTGACTGAAGAAAGAGATGTAAAGCTTTCAAGATGAAAATTACAATATGTTATTTGAGCTTTCTATCTATGCTATTCTAACCATCCAGGTATTTGAAGTAGTATAATTAACCAAAAGCTATTTTTCGGAATGTTGTGCATGATCATACCTTCAGAACTTCAACATGCAACCCTTAGTTTTCCAGAAAAATGTGAATGGCTAAGAGAATTCAAGCATATTTTAAAGTTTAGGTTTTATCAGAAGATACATAGAATATAAATCACTGATCAGTTATGAAATTTATATTAGAATGAATTTTTGACACCATATATATGTCTAGCTTGTCATCAGAGAATGGAGTTTAAGAAAAATTTGACATTAAAAGATATAATTATATGGGTGGTGCCTGTGGCTCAAAGGAGTAGGGCACCAGCCCCATATACCAGAGGTGGTGGGTTCAAACCCAGCCCCAGCCAAAAACTGAAAAAAAAAAAAAAAAAAAAAAAAAATTTATATATATATATAATTATATGAGGGAAGTGTTACTGGCCTTTTAGAGACATCACCATCTTTTTTTTTTTAAAACACTTAATATGTTCATCCTACTTACTTACATTCACATTGGAGTTTCTCAACTGACTAGCTCCATTTCCTTCTATTTGAGCCCCCTAATCATTATTGATTCACACATTTTCAGTTATGAAACAGTGCTAAGTGTAGTGTTTGCAGGTGAAGAAATGCTGCATTTAAGAATTATAGCTTTATTTGTAAAATTGTATGGAGATCCCTTTACCCAAAGGAAAAAAGTCATGTTATGAAAAAGACATCTGCACTCAAACGTTTATAGCAGCACAATTCACAATTGCACCAATGTGGAAATAACTCAAGTGCTCATCAATACATTAATGGATTAATAAGATGTTGTACACGCCCACCGTGGAGTATTACTCAGCCATAAATAAAAAACTATCTAGTATATTTTGTGACAATGTGGATGTAACTGGAAACTGTTCTTCTAAGTGGAACATCACAAGCATGGAGAAACAAACACATGCACTCAATACCAAATTGAAACTAATCTATCAACAGTTTAGTGCATGTAGGGAAGTAATCTCAATGAAAATCAAGCTGGAGGGTGGAGGGGAGGAGGGAATGGGTAAATTCACACCTATTGGGTATGGCACACACTGAGTGAAGGGCACACCTGTAACTGTGACTCAATCCGTACAATAACTAAGTATGTAAACAAAATATGAACCCCCTAATACTCTGAAATTTAAAAGAAAAAATTAAAAAGTGTTTCAGCTTTATTCTCTATTTCCTTACTAAATTGTAAACACAGTTCATACCCTCTTAGTGGGTGGATACTAACAGAGCAGCATTCCAGAGCTAGAGCCATTTCCCTAGACCTGTGTGAGACCTTCTCAACACAGGCACAGGCCTGGATGCCACAGAGAGCCCTTTGGGGGCACCTGATGATGACTCAAAGCTTTCCCCTTTCCTTTCTCGCCTTTCCTTTCTTCTTTTTTGTTTTGTTTTCTCTCCTTTCCTTCATGCAATAGATATGCTTATGTATGTGTATACATTATTCACTGCTCACTGTTTACACCATCTATAAGCTGTCAAAAATAGCACCCAGCAGATCACATATTGATTGATTCAGGTCTCACTTTGCATTTGAAATGTTTTAAAGTACTATAGATACAACTAATGTTCAGGGGAAGTAAAACAACCCTTCAGAACGGACTCTAACACTGCTCAGAGTGCAGCAGAAAAAAGCTTCCTCATCAGTCCAGACCACCAAAAGCCGGCCATTCCTGCTGAAAATGTACTTCACATTGAATACACATAAAATTTCTGCCTAGGGGGCCATGAACTACATTTATTTTACTGCTTCTCAGTGTCTAATGTGAAGGAAATGAATTTAAAATTTCACCACTCCATGAATACTCTGCAATTAGCATCTGTTTTACCTGTGTTTTCATAAATGTTCCAGCAGAGCAGAGTTCCTGCTGGCCACGCCAGTAATAGAGATGCATATTAGGTGTTTGTCCAAACATGCTGATTACTGTCTCAGGATGCCTTTTCTAGAGGAATCTGTATTGTTACAGGAAAGATTTACTTTTTCTTTTCTTTTTTTTTTTTTTTTTTTTTTTTTTTAGTATAGAATGTTGCAAACTATTCCCAGGCATACCAAGGCTTGAACTCTAGGGAAATGTGGTCTGGAAGATTGAGAAGGCATATTACCTCCTCAACTTTTCTTTCCTTTTTGTTCCAGATGGAACTACTTAAATGAAGTCATAGGCTTATGTGCATGGAGCAAAGGCCAAGAGAAAGAAATACCTATAAACACTGTTCCTGTCATATGTCTTGATACAGATATATGTGTGTGAACACGTATATATTTCTCTCCAAACAAAGACTGAATCATTCTCATTAATATTCAAAAAATGTTTTTATATAAATTATTATTTTCAAAGTGCTTACGAATACACACTTATAAACATATATATATATATATATATATATATATATGCTTTTTTAGCTACTCTATACATAATTAAGTTGATTTAATTATCCCCATTTTGTAAGTACAATGTAAAGAGGAAAATAATTTGCCTAAGATCACTGTTAATTATTAACAGTCAGAATTAAAATCCAAAATTCCAGATTCTCATGTTAGTGCTCTGAGCTTTATACTTTAGAATAATTTACTACTCAAAGATGCTTTGATATTTCCCTCTTAATCTGATGGTTCGTTGTTTGGCAAAGGACAGCATACAAAACAAGATGCTTTCCTCATAAATTACTTCCACCTGTTCTTTGGAAGTAAAGACATTATCAGTGTCCAGGCCAGTCTGGTGAATTGCTGTATATGGGGATTCAATTTTCAAATAGGCCTTTGGAAAAGAGGTTGTGAGCAGAGGATCTAAATCAGTTCTCCAGGCTATCCTTTAACATGATGGCAAACCAGAAAATGGAATCTCTTACTGTATCTCATGAAATACAGAATGTCTGAAAATAGATGGGTTCAAGAGGTGATACTGTGTAAATAAATTATTTATGTACCAGCCCAGTCTTTAATTGCTATCACCTCTCAGGAAAGCACCATGTGAGACATCAGTGCCATTACCAAGCATCTGCCCCAAACTATCTATGGCTAATAGCACTGGTTTCCCTTCAAATCTGAATCACAAAAAAATCATCTTTTGAGGCTAAGAATTAGCTGCATTGTATCCATTTAAATGTACCCATTTTTACCCTAATTTTATGATCACTAAGGAGATCTATTCATGAAACATCATTGAAATAGTAAATATTGCTGGTTTTAATTCTTAATAGATTACACCATTGACTGCTGCTCTTATCAAGGGTATTATTTCTCCTATATTGTTTGAAAGGAAAATGATACTACAAAGAGCCATTAAATTTGAGTATTCTAAGTCTGGCAGCTTGATCTGATTCACAATGTTAGAGAATAGAGGCAGAAATCAAGTCTGACCTATGATGTGACAAACAAACTAAAAACAAAACAAAACAACACATATTAATTCATCTCCTCCCCACCATATAATTTCTCTTCACTCTTATCACAAGTGATCAGCATATTTTTCTTCCTCCAATTTTATCTCTAAAATGTGCCCTGTATCCTCAATCCATAATGAAAGGACTGGTTCATCTCTGGCTATCTCTTACCTGAATTATCACATCTTTCTCTTTGAACTCTTTGTTTCTTCCTGTTTTTTTTTTTGTTTTTTTTTTTTTCTAGTTGATAGAAATTGTTGCTACAAAAAATAATAATTTCTGTTCAAAAAATATACATTTACCTTCACTTTGGAGTAGGAATAGAGGCATTTTGAGAAAAAGATCCATAGAAAAATTAATAAATATTTGAATCAAAAGAAGTGCCGTTTACTATATTGTGTTTATGAAGAATATTTTTAGCTACCTCCCAGACCCCTAGCAGTCAAAATATTCACCAATATAGAATTATACATCAGCTGAATCTATGCATATAAACTAATAGAAGAACTAAAGCAAATTAAAACAAATAGCCTGCTATTTAAAAACAATCATAATTGAACTTAATTTGCATTTGCTAAATTTATGTTAAAATACATAGTTACTTCACCAACTTTACCATGCTCTACCCAGGAACTGATTCCTATTTGCAGGCAGTCTGTATAAGGACTTTGACGACACATATGTTTGTGAATAAATAGTAACCTCTCCTAGCAAAATAAAGTGTCCTTGAGTTCAATGGGGAGAGGTTTACATTTTCAGCAACTGACAGGGGCTGAGTATTCTACCCAAGGTTGGTGAATGTTTAGTGAAGACTATGAAGTCAATATGACCTTTACCAGTTTCTATTATTAATAATGCCCTAAGCTTTGCCAAAATACTTGTGAGAGAAAGAAAAAACAGCGTGATGGAAGCTTACAGTCTCTCAGATCAGTTACTTAGAGGTCTTCTTCTACTCCCCAAACTAGCTGTCGAATAAAACAAATACACACAGGTAACTCCCTACAAAGAATTTTATTTATTCTATTTAAGAGAACCATTTTATTTAAATTTTCATAAAGTAACACAGTCTACCAAATCTAAATTTTGTTGCATTCAGTATAAAGAGCCGAACTCTATTACCATAGAGCATTTTAATATCACAAAACATTAACAGTAAAACAACATTTATGAAGTATTGTAATGGGTTAAGTAATGGCCACCAAAGGTGTCAAGAGTTCATCCCTGAAATTTGTGAATGTTATCTTATTTTTAAAAAATGTTCTCTGTGAGCATAATTCAGTTAAGGATGTTAAGATGAGAGTAGGCAGAATTATCCAGGTGGGTCATAAATGCAACCAGAAATATCATAACTTCATGGAGAAGCCAATGCAGAGATTGGAGTGATGGAAGTGTCAGCCAAGGAATACCAAGGCTTCTTAGCAACCACTAAAGACCAGGAGAGAGGCATGGAGTGGATCATTTTCCTTCAGAATCTCCTGAAGGACGCAGCCAACACCTTGATCTTGAACTTTTGGACTCCAGAACAGTGAGAAAAAATTTCTGTTGCCTTAGGCCAACAAGTTTGTGGTAATTTGTGATATTAACCCTAGAAAACTAATGCAGATACTTATAGCACATAATATAAATTCTTAAGAGAGTCAGTTCTTATACATTCGTGTGGGAACTCTTATTACTAGACTACCATGTCTATAGTATTTATTACCCAGTATTACAAAAGTGATAAACCAAGATGGGAAATTAAATCCTGAGATTAGAAAATGAGCAAGTTTGAGGGGACAAAATATGAAGATCTAGGAAGAAAAAGACAGATGTACAAATGAATTAAGATATTTTAAGCATGGCTTTTAATGAAAGTAGAAATTAGTTATTATGTAATTTCCTCCAGTCTCCTTGAGGTTGCCTTTCAAATCTATTTACCTAAAGATTTAATTTAGTTTTGCTTCTTACAGATGGATAACATGCATTTATTGTGAAGTCAAATTTTTTGTAGGCTATAGAATGAAAAAGTAAATTATACTTGGATTTCATGAAAGTATTGATATATTTTGAAGTTAATTCTTGTCCTCATTTAGAAAAAAAAGGATGAGAAGGAAGAAAGAAGGGAGGAGGGAAATGAATAAACATAGTGCATTAATATTCAGTCTGCCAAGAAAATCATTTTCTAATCAGATATCTCCTCGGGGCTAGCCTGAGACAAAACTTGGAATGGGGTAGAATTTTTCAGTGGTGCCTTACTGCTTCCCCCTCACCTACTGAAATGAAGGAAAGTATTTTAAAAAACCCATTCATTGGAAAAGCAAAAACTATATGTACTCATACTAATTTGAAAGAGTAGATGTACAACTATAGGTCCACATGAGAGAAAAACAAAATTAAATTCAAATAGGGGTGGGGGGCAAGGGATGGAGGAGGATGGGTAAGTTCCTGCTTCACAAGTACAATATAGGTACATACGGCACACCTTCCTGGGTGAAGGACTCGACTACAACTCAGATACTACCTAGCAAATGTGAACAATATAACCCAACTATAGGTACCTTTGTAGTAATCTGATATAAAAAAATAATAATAAAAATAAACCCATTCATTCCCAAGCATTAAGAACTCATATATTCAACATCTGCAGCAGAGAATCCTATTTTATCCTTCAATATTTATTCTCCTCTCAGTGACAGAATTACTAATCTTTAACTGGGTTCATTGATACTCTGAATAAAGACTACATTTCTAACCTCCTTTACAGCTGCTTGTGGCCACATAAGGAAGATAGAAGTATTCTTAAAGGGAGAAAAAGCCAAGCCCTTATTTAGTTGCCATAATGAAGAAAGATGTGATTAGAATTGAATTCCTAGCAGCCACCACATAGCAGACAACAAAATATAAGAAGCTTTGGTTCCTGATGCCATGTTTTACCATAATATTTAAGCCAAACACATAGCTAGTTACTGTCCCAATATAATTGATTATTAAATATTTTTCTATTCATATGAGTCTTATGTATTGATTGATCACAATGCACTAGATATATTACACATATCTCATTTAGTTCTCACCATAATCCAATAAGTTAGGTATTATTATCATCTCCATTACATATAAAGAAACACAAATTCTGAAAGATAAATTGCCCAAAGTCACAGTGATAGCAATTGATATACATAGCAATCCCACCAGAACTGACTCCCCACTGAATTTTCTTTCCACATTATCCCGTCTTATTAGAAGATCATTGATTTTCTGTCTCTGATTATCCCAAAGTTGTTCTAAGGTTTCATTACCTTTATAAGGGTAGAAATTGTACTGAGTATAAAAGGAATAAATACACTCAAGCAAATAAGATGTTATTTTTTTAAATAAAAATAAGTGGAACAAAATGAAATCTGTTGGTGAAAAATATTTTGGATGAGATTTCTGGCATTTCCTACTACTAATCATTCAGAAAATGTCTTTTTCATTCTTTTCCCCAACATTTATGCTCACGATTTCAGCACTTGTATTTCAGACTAAAGACAATATAGTTAGGGGCCTCAGGAGAAAAACAAATGTATGGATTTAAAATGAAAAAGAAAACTCCAAGGTTGTGTTTAGAAAGCTTATAGCATTCATCAATATGAGATCATTTGAAGAAATTTTTCAGCTATCCAGTAGTTTACCTCTTTTTGTTTCCATTACATGAAACAATTTGAGTACCTTTCCCAGAAAAACTTTAACTTTTTTATGAAGATAATTTATTTGCAGATATTTAAAACATTCTGAACACCACAGAACTGAGACATTAGAAAGTGGAGCATGATCTTCCAGACTAATCAAAAGGCAGAAAAATGTTAAAATTAAAATATAATTCTATCTTTTATTCCAGGGTAATTTTGCCTTTGCAAATTGTGGGCTACTTGTAAGGTAGAGTATTTAATAGCTGGTTGAACAAAGAGGCTTGGCCAGTGTCAACATTAGAGCCACGTCTTAGAGCTCTTTATTTGATTAGAATCTACTCAAGAATTTGGAGATAGGAACACCCAAATTTGTGAGTGATATCAAAAGTATAGCTATTATGTTAATTTTGCATAAATTAGCTTTTGCTTTATAAAAAAATTACTCCAAAGCTTTATGGCTTGAAACATAAAAAAGTTAAAGTTTTTCTGGGAAAGGTACTCAAATTGTTTCATGTAATGGAAACAAAAAGAGGTAAACTACTGGATAGCTGAAAAATATTTGGTGACAGGTAAAAAGCCTGTGAAATTCAAAGGTCGGTGTCCATAAATACAGTTTGATTAGAGCACAGCCAGGCTTGTTCCTTACATGGTGCCTACAGCCCTGTAGCAGTTGACTCGAGTTGTTGTCACAGAGGCCCATCGCCTACAAACCCCAAAATGCTTGTCTGGACCTTTCCAGGATAAAACTTACAACCCCTACTCCAAGATCTTGCTATCAAAAGTGTGATATCACCAGGAAGTTTGTGAGAAATAATGAATCTCTGGTCCTACCTCAGCTCCACTAAAGAAGAAACTGCATGTTAAATGAATTCCAGATGATGAAACCCTGAGAAGCGCTCTTCTAAAGTGTGGGCCCATTCTAATTTCTATAATCTGCATGCATTTAAACTTCACAGTGTGTTGCAGGCATGAATTATATAAAAACAAAAATGCAACCCAAACTAGGCTGATATGGGATAAATTTATCACTCACTGAAAATAATAGGATATGACTAGTCTGGAACTCTCTTTTAATTGCCATATTCAAAAACACTGTTAAATGACCTTAGAAATCCACTGACAAACAAAAGTGTACAGAGTCCTTTCAGCCACATGGGAAAAACTGGTCTTACAAAACTGGGAACAATCTTCCCACCACCCAGATTGATCCGAGTTTCTAAAAAAATCCTCCAATAAGTAAACTAGAGGTTCTCAGAAAAATGACCCCAGAGGGCTGGGACAGGGAATATATAAGATGAAATGAAAACAAAAACAAACAGTGAGGAGATAGATATGTCAAAGGCACATGGGAAACAACAGAAAGAGCTCTCAAAGGCCAAAGGTGGAACAATTGTTGCTCAAAAGCAACAGAATAAATAGTATAATATTTGACTAATCCGTAGTATAAAATTAATAATCATGAGTCCATGTAGACATAAATGATTGAACAAATAAATGGGAAAGAAGAAACAAACTTCTTGTCTGGAATTCAGAAGAATTCCAAATAAAATATTGGTCCTTTTGCCCTCAAAGAGGTAGAACTTAACTCCTCACTCCTTACATGTAGGCTGAACATAGTCTACTTCCTTACAAAGAGCACTATATGGAAAGGGGTAGTTCTTCCAAAGGGTTGTGGTATGGAGTAACTTTACAGTGAAGGAACCTAGAAAACATTGCCTGAACCTGGGGTCAAGGTTAACCCCAACAGTGAGGAGTCATGATGGCAGCACCTGATACGATGTGATGAGAACAGCATTTTACCTTTGTAGTCTCCCTACCCCAAACCCACAACTTCAGTCTAATCATGAAAACAAAAAAAAAAAAATCAGAAAAATCTCTATTGAGGAAGATTCTCCAAATTACCAAACTGATATGACTCAAAACTGTCAAGGTCATCAAAAATGCTACTAATAAGGGGAATTAGATACAGGGTATATGGGAACCCTGTATAGTCTTTACAGTTGTTCTTTGAATCCAAATTATTATTAGATTTTTAAAAATAAAAAAGAAGTAGAGCCATTTTGAGCTTTTGTCTTTAATTTACATATTCACTTTCTTTTCCTTAAGAAGTTTACTTACGGAGAAGATTAAAGATGGCGACCGAGTAACAGCTTCCCTGCAACTGGGCACAGCGAGTCTAAGGAGACAGGACTCCAGGCATCTCTGGCCAGTGGGCTCTGCCTATAATCATCCCTTTGAAGATACAGGGAGCCAGCAAGGGACATCTGGACCCCAAGAGGAGGACAAAAATAGTGAAGAACTGGCAAGTGGTTGCGTGTGTCTGATTGACCTAATCACCCCAGCAACTGTGAGTACAAGCAGCAGTGAGACTGCAAACTGGAAGGGCCTTACCTGTGAACTGTTTTGGTGTTCTTGGACTTGGCACTCAGTTGAACTGCCTTGGGGAGAGCTTGAGCAGGAATGTGGAGAACTTTGGGCATTGTCTGGGGCCCAGACTGAGCCACTGAGCTGGGTGCAGGAAGTTATTGGGAAAAAACTGCCCCGGCAAGCTCCGCCTTCAGGGTCCCAGAGCAAGGATCGGGCTGGACAAAGTAACCTAGTGACTGAGCAGCTTAAAGGCGGGGAGTGAGCTGCCTTACAGCCTTAATCCTTAGGGGCAGAGTGAGATGGTTTTGGCACACTGGAGCCTTGGGCTGTTGCCCTGGGTAGAGTGCCGTGACGTCACAGCTCATAGCAACCTCAAACTCCTGGGCTTGGCGCCACCCAGACCTCCATAAGAGCTGGGCAGTGACCCCCGACCAGTGACCCGCACCCACCGGGCCCCTGCATTCTCTGACTAGGAACTGCGGGAGCTACGCAATGCTGCGGCCTTCCTCCTGTGTCCTCCCAGCCTCCACACTAGCCCATTCATCTGGCCAGGGACTCTGGTAGCTGCGTGCCCTCTGGAGCCCTCCCTGCCTCTGCGCAGAGCCCTTCTCCTGGCCAGAGACTGCTGGAGCCTTGGGCTCTCTGTGCCAAAGTCACTGGG
>CAUYPK010103080.1:0-44045 GCA_963574355.1 Loris lydekkerianus
CATGAAGGCTATAACCCAACTATACCAGAAGACTATGAGGAAAGGACCAAGGAAGGGGAAGGGAGGGGGGAGGTTTGGGTGGAGGGAGGGTGATGGGTTGGGCCACATCTATGGTGCATATTTTTATCTATAATAAAAAAAAAGTAAAATTAAAAAAATAATAAAAATAATAAAAATAACCTATGGGTCAAAGAAAAAAAAAAAAAAAAAAAAGTATGGGCCTGTAAAACAGAACTGTAGCAGAGCCTTTCCACTTATTGCCTCCCTTTCTGAGACTAAACATTACAGCTTCTCTTCTAGTGTGTGATGGGGTTGACGTCTAGCCAATGGAATGTGGGAAACAGTAATGACAGTCTCTTCCAGACCGCACTCCTGTTTCCTCTTCCCCAGAGCAGGGACTATCATGGTGATATTGGAAGCCATCAATTGTAAATGGGCGAGACAACAGGTTAATATAGACAATGTTCCTGAAGTGCTGTTAGGAAAACAACTGCCCCAAATCAGGAATGTTTACTTTACATCAATAAAGCATACACTTTGAATTTGCTTGTTTGAGCAACTGACAATACCTTAACTAATATAAAGCCTTGTTTGAGGAAAGTTCAGCATGACATTAGCTTTTTTTTTTTTTTTTTTTTTCTTCATGCTTATAGCATCTTTGTAACTGTGGCATTCCAGATGTAGAGTACATATCCATGCTATACAATGCATACATTTATATTGTTGTTAGCACTAATTTGTGTTAGAAAGCTACCAATACTGACATTCTATGGCAATCATTTAGAAAACATGACAAAAAAAAAAAAAAAAGTTCAAGCTCATTGGTACACAACATAACAAGAAGGCTATGTCCCTATAGCAGAAGAACGATGCTCCAAATCTGTTTAGGTAAAGTCATTTACTTACTTGAATTTATGGCAGGATTTATATTGCTATCTACAAATACATATCAATAGTTAAAGAGATTTTATAGCTTTTTGACATTTAATATATTATGCAGGTTTAAAAGGTTCTGGAAAATGAATGAATGAACTATCTAAGCTGAATAACTTTCCACTTGTAAAAATGTTTCTTAAAGCACAGAGCCCTCAGATTTAATACTTAGTCTGGCTTATTTAAGCACATGGTAAAATGTGGAAAGATTTTTCATTTGACAAAACAATCCTGATGCAGTTCACAATGACAGACACTTATTATGAGAGGAGATAATTTAAAGGAATGCTTACTTTAAATGTTTCTCTTAAGCAATTCTATCTTATTACTCTTTTGACATGAACCCCTCTTTCTTACCCATGGTTAGTTCAACTTTTACATTATGTGGGTATTTTCTCATCCCTGAAATTGGGATGCTTTTGAGCCAGTCTAAGTGACTGAGATATTGCACAAGCTCTTATATTGCCTTGCATATGCAATAGCTCATTTTATTCTGCATTGGAGTCTTACGAGGGTAATTTTAATTTACCAGTTTATAGTTTAAAGGCCTGAAATCCTATGGCCAACCATGTATCTCAGTTAGGCATTAGCCATTTGATAAAGCCATTAAAAACACAGAGGACATACATCTCTGATTAATATAAATAATAGAAAATTTCCTAAATAACGTTTGGTCCTGGGCTGCTTCCAAAGTAGTAATTTGCAAAATATGACTTTTTTTATTGGAGAGGTTATAAAAATTTGTTTGTTGGAGGTAAGGAAGGAAATGTAATTAAAGGCTAAATTCAGACTCACATTTCATTTTAACCAAAAGAATATGTGTGATTTGGACACCAGTCACCTAGGCACTTCCTATTTTAAGGCAGTGCACATTGTCAGCAAATCAAATTATCCAATGGCAAAACTACATCTGGTGGAGCTAACTATGCCAGGTAACCTTAAATAGAAGCTTGGGGGTAGTTAAGTGTGTTGCAACACTGGGCTTTGCTCTTAAGAATTATCTAAAGTTCCTTTTTGTAGCATTGCTATGAAAAGAGTAAAAAAACGGGAAGAGGCAAAATGAAAACATTAAGCTTGTGAGGATCTGTGTGTGTTTTAATGTCCATTTTGCATTTGAAAGAGCTAACAACAGCATACTTAAAGTAACTCTGGGGTTTATGTATGTTACAATATATTTTTATTTAACCTTTTTTTTTTCGTTTTGCATATAGTCCTTATTAAATAAAGCTTTAGACTATGTATGTTTTAAGAAATGACTATTACACATCATTTATATTTAGGAAATCTAGAAGCTTTGAATTTGGATTGACTTCAAGTAGCAACCTAATCTGAAAAAGCCCAATGAAATGATTTTTGTTGTCATTAACAATCAGAGGAAAATCTTTTTTGTTTCTGAACATCAAAATAGGTTCATTTTATTTCTTATATGTAAGTTACCTAGTCATACCTAGAAAAGTAATTTTAGCTTAACTTGTATTTTTTTTCATTTGACATTTAACCTGAGAATAT
The DNA here is from genome assembly GCA_963574355.1 of Loris lydekkerianus. NCBI lineage: Eukaryota > Metazoa > Chordata > Mammalia > Primates > Lorisidae > Loris > Loris lydekkerianus. The sequence continues at coordinate 2,443 of CAUYPK010103080.1, forward strand.
ATCCATATCTTATTTCTATATCTTATGTATTTTATACAAATAATTTTTAATCTTGTTAATGGGGTATGCAGACTGCTTATAATAATTTTTTAATGAATGACGTATCTCACCTTTTGAAGCCTAATTCAAATCCACATTTGTGAGATTCACAGCATGCGGGTGCATATTCTTAAAGTCTGGTCAGTTCAGATATAATAATACCCTTTTTCTCTCATGAACAAAGACATTGCTTATATATAAAGAGCGAGGTGGGCCTGGAAGTCTCCATTAGGATTGTGCATCTAGCATTTGTTTCTGAGGTTTGCTTTATTGCAAATATTAAAAAACAACAACAACAAAAAAAAACACCCTCTTTCCTGTAGGCAATGTTCCAAGCCAATTTATTCACATAGATGACAGCCAAATCATCTCATTGGTTCTGCAGCAGTCAAGATGTTTGAGGAGGAGGCATGATGTTTCTTTTAAAAAGAAAGGGAACCAAAACACCTCTGGGTGCATCTTGGAAGATATGTAAGTTCAGAACTTAAGAATTTTTTAGACTGTGAAGGGTCAGCAAGAACAAACCAAACCCGTCTGATAAGTTAATGTTGCCCAGAGAATGAATTGGAATGGAGGATTTGAGGTCTTTAACCTGTATCCTAAATATTTTGAGAACAGGTTTAATTTATTTAATTTTATTTGTTCTGTGAAATTCAATAAGTATTTTTGGTTTTAATCAAAAACTGGGAACAGCGATGGAAATGGGGGAGTGCAGAGTAAGGGATTAAGAATTTCATAAAGTTGTGAATCCACTTCTAAATAATCTACATAGGATACCCAAACGTACTGGTTTATTCACCCTATGATTGTCCATCCTGTAACTGAAAACCCTTTTCAAGTCTGAGAAATGGTTTGTTTTCTTAACCTGACATTGTTTTAAAGGCCAATACCCAGATGTTCGGGGTTTGTGATAAAGAGAGAATTAATGAGTCTGTCTGTCCGACTGGAGCCTACTTATGGATCTGTAGGGATGCCAATCGTAGGTTAAAGTGTGATGTTCCTGGTGCACAAAGGATTCACAAACATTTTAGAGAAAAATAAAATGTTTCAATTAATCTTCCCTTTAAACACTTTTCTATTTTGTAGTCTACCAACAAATAGATACAGGCATGTTCTGGGATCACTTTAAAATCCTGATCTGTTATTTTTCTTTTTTCTTCTTTTCCATTTATAAAACCTTAAAGGAATTGCCTCTGTTGAGGCAAGTCGGACTTTGCTGTGTTTTGTTGCCTTAACCTTAAGCTTTACTGTAAGCTGTGTAAACTAAAATTATAGATCTCTCTTCATTTTCCAAGTTGTTTCCCTCCAAGAAATCCCTTCTTTCTTTTTCTTAAGTAAAATGGACTACAAACATGTTTGAATAGAAACTGTAACAATAATGACCTTGGCTAAAGTTTTGGCTGAGCGTGTCCCATGTGAACCAAGAGGAAAATTCTACCTAAGGTAAGCTGAAGGTCACCAGGGCCTTCTCAAAGTGTTTTCAGTAAGGGTATTGCAATTCATTTCATTTCATTACTTTTCATTTTTCCCTGAGCATTGAACATAAGAAATTATGGTACAAATAGTTTTTATATCCATCCTCTGTTGACAAGTGAAATATTGACATCCTGTACCTCACTATAGTCTGATCTCTGATTTCTGTCTAAAAGCTTGAAATAATCTTGTTGAGTTAGATTCTCCTTTAGCTACTAAAGTGAGTTGGTAAGTAAATCCAATTTATACTAATGGGATGGTGTGTGTAAATTGCTGTATATGCAGGTGAGGCTATGCCCCATGGAATTGATGCGTTGGTCTAGAAATTACAATGTGTTACATGTCTCTTACCCTGTAGATCATAATAATTTTATAGTGCAATCAGCTAATCCCAATTTAGTTCCTATATTTAGATGAAGGTTTTATCTTTTATTCATAGCTCACCATCTACTTTAGAAAATCAGGAATGTTCTATATTTATTTATTTATTTATTTATTTATTTTATAAAATCATAGCTGTGTACATTAATGTAATCATGGGGCACCATACACTGGTTTTATAGACCGTTTGACACATTTTCATCACACTGGTTAACATAGCCTTCCTGGCATTTTCTTAGTTATTGTGTTAAGACATTTACATTCTACATTTACTAAGTTTCACATATACCCTTTTAAGATGCACCACAGGTGTGATCCCACCAATCACCCTCCCTCTGCCCTAGCTACTGTCTTTCTTACGAGGAACTCAAACATGAGAGGCTACGCAAGTACCACTGAAGAGGGGCCCATGAAGGGGTGCCCTCTGCACTCCTGACCTTTACCTCCTTGGCCCAGAACCTTTGGTGAGGAACTCGATAATTACTGAATGCTTTCATATCCTACTGAGAATTAACCTCCAAATAAAAGATGACTTGAAAAAAAAACAAAAAATGATATCTTTGCTGAGTATATAATTCAAGGTAGACAGTTATTTTTCCTTCCAGTGCTTTTTAGAGCATTATACTCTTCTTATAGTATTTCTAGTAAGAAATCTGATGTCAGCCTTTGTTCCTCTGTATATAGCATGCATTTTCCCTTTTTGCTTTTAAGATTTTCTCTTATTTGGAGTAATTTGGTTTTTATTTTCCTTGGCCTTCTTTTCTTCATATTTCTTATGTTCAAGATTCCTTAAGTTTCTTGAATCTGAGAATGTATACTTAAGTTTTTGGGGTTTTTTTGAGACAGAGTCTCACTATGTTATCCCGGGTAGAGTACTGTGGTGTCACAGCTCACAGCAACCTCAAACTCTTGGGTTTAAGTGATTCTCTTGCCTCAGCCTCCCAAATAGCTGGGACTATAGGAGCACACCACAATGCCTGGCTATTTTTTGGTTGTATAATAGTTATCATTGTTGTTTGGCAGGCCTGGATTTGAACCCTCTGGCTCTGATGTGGCTGGCACCCTAGCCACCGAGCTATAGGCACCGAGCCTAAGTTTTGTAGTATTTAGTCATTATTTCTTCATATATTTTTTTCCCATCTCTCCTGCCCTCTCAGGAGAGGAGAGGTTGCTTGAAGTTGTCCATAGCTCACTAAAATGCTTTGGTTTTTTTTGGTTTTTTCCCCTCTACATTTCATCTTGGATTGTTTTATTGCCATGCCTTCAACTTCACTCATCTTTTCTTCTACAAATTTAATCTGTTGTTAATCTGGTGTGTTTTCATTTCAGACAATGTAGTTTTTCTCCTCTAGAATCTCAATTTGGTTCTTTTTTATAAATTCTATTTCTGCACTTACCTTATTGATAATATGAAATACAATTGTAAATCTTTTACTATTCTGTCCTCTACTAATTCTAATATCTGTGTAAGTCGGGGATCAGTTTCAACCGTTACTTATTGTCCTCATTGTGAGCCATGTTTTCCTATCTTTTTGCATGCTTGACAGTCTTTGGATGCAAGATACTATAAATTTTATATTATTTGATACTGGATATTTTTGTATTTGTATAAATCTTTTTGAACTTGGTTTTAAGACACCATCAGGTGGGCAGTGCCTGTGGCTCAGTGAGTATGATGCCGGCCCCATATACCGAGGATGGTGGGTTTAGGACCGACCCTGGCCAAACTGCAGCAAAAGGGTGGCTGAGCGTTGTGGTGGGCGCCTGTGGTCCCGGCTGCTTGGGAGGCTGGGGTAGGAGAATCACCTAGGCCCAGGAGCTGGAGACTGCTGTGAGCTGTGATGCCACAGCACTCTACCGAAGGCAACAGAGTAAGACTGTCTCAAAAAAAAAAAAAAAAAAAAAAAAAAAGACACCATTAAGTCACTTGGAAACAGCTTGATCCTTCAGGTCTATCTTTTACAATATACGAGGCAGATTTATCAGTGTTTAGTATAGGGATAATTATTCCTTATTACTTCTTGATAGGCTTGATAGGCTCTGATTGGGTAGACAAGATCTACCTAGGGCTCCAGGAATGAGAAGAGTTTTCTAGTCTGGCTGGTAGGAATAGGCACTATTCTCAGCCCTGGGTGAACATCTGGTATTGTTCCTTTTAATCCTCTGCAGGACTCTCCCTGGCTCAGTTTATTTCCTGCTCTGTTGAATACCTGAAGGAGATCTCCTGCAGATCTTCAGGGTTCTCTTTCTGTAAGACTCTCTTCTCTCTGGTATTCTGTCCTATGAACTCTACTTTGTTCTCCCCATAGTCTTATCTCTGTATCCTATTCAAGGAGCCTGTTGGGCCCACCTCAGTTCCTTCTTCCTCTATGGTAACCTGGAAACCCTGTCAAAGCAATAAACTCAGACAATTAGAGGGCTTACCTCATTGGTTTCTCATCTTTCAGAAATCACTGTCATTTGTTGCTTGATATCTAAGGTCTTAAGCAATTAAGTTTCCTGTTTCATTGTTGCTGTTGCTCAGTCAGCAAAGTTAATCCACTCCCTCTTACTCCATTTTTGCTGGAAGCAGAAGTGTATAACATTGCACTTTTAATTTATTATATATATATATATATATATATATATATATATATATATATATATACTTTTTTTAAAGACAGAGTCTCACTATATCGCCCTTGCTAGAGTACCATAGCGTCACAGCTTACAGCAACCTCAAACTCTTGAGCTTAAGCAACAATCCTCTTGCCTCAGCCTCCCAAGTAGCTAAGACTATAGGCACCCACCACAACACCCTACTACTGTTTTATTGTAGTTGTCATTATTGCTTGGCAAGCCCAGCCCGGGTTCAAACCTGCCAGCCCTGGTGTATGTGGCCAGCGCTCTAGCCATTGAACTACAGGCACTGAGCCTAAATTTAGATGTTTTAATTTCCATTTTAGCTTTATATATAATAACTCATTTTTAGAGACAAGGTCTCACTCTCTTGCCCAGGGTTACTGCAGCCTCCAACTCCTGGGCTAAAGCAATCCTCCTGCCTCAGCCTCATAAGTAGGTGGGACTATAGGCTCACCCCCCCCCCTTATCTGGATAATCTTTTTTTTTTTTTTTTTTTGAGACAGAGTCGCAGTATGTCGCCCTCAGTACAGTACTGTGGCATCACAGTTCGCAGCAACCTCAAACTCTTGGCTTAAGTGATTCTCAGTCTCCCAAGTAGCTGAGACTACAAGGTATCTGCCACAATGCCCAGCTATTTTTTTGTTGTGGCAGTTGTCATTGTTGTTTAACTGGCCCGGGCTGGGTTTGAACCTGCCAGCCTCTGTGTATGAGGCTGATGCTGTAACCCACTGTGCTACAAGCACCAAGCCAGCTACCTGGATAATTAAAAAACATTTTTTTTTTTAGAGATCAGATCATGCTATGTTGCCCAGGCTGGTCTTGAAATCCAGACTCAAGCCTCCCAAGTAGCTCAGATAACAGGCAAGAGCCAGCTCTTTCCATTTTTTGAATACCAGTTTTGTCTATTTCACATACATTTACATTTCTTTTGTACTTTGTTCTTTCATATTGTTTAATCTCTGTCTTCTAGAGTTTAAGGGTTTCCTTTTCAATTTTATGCACATTATCATAAATAAAAGTAATATGGCTTCTGCCTCACACCAGTAAAACAGTTCTCATCAGTGACATCCACTAAAGAGGATACTGTTGGTCTCAATTGTTCTTGAAGCTCTTTATTTGCTTTGCATCCTTCCTCACCTAGTTTTCCTCAATCTTGGTAGTTCTTAGTCTTCTCTTATGGCTTTGAAATATATGCTTAGCTTTAAATGTAGATTTCCTAGACTGTGTCCTAGGCCTTTTCTTAAAGTATCCCTTTTCAGTGACTCTCTAGAAACTCTCAGGATACAGAGCACATCTATTTGCTTTACTTCCTTTGTGTATCCCACTGTATGGTACACAACAGGGCTATGTGTTCTGGCTGGAATGAATTTACCTTCCCGTCTTCCATCCTAACTTCTTTCTCTAACCTCAAGTGCATATTTCCAACTGTAGTTAAGAGCAAGGAATCTGCAGCCAGATTGCCTGGGTTCAAGTCCTTCCTCCATTACCAACAACCTACTTTTTCTAACTTCTTAGTAAATCAGTCTCATCTGTACAATAAAGATGAAATAGTACCTACCTCAAAGGGTTATTCTGAGAATTACATGTGTTAATATCTGTAAAACAGAACAGTGCCTGACACACGGTTAGGATTATTTGGTAACTTAAAAAAAAGACATCTAGTGACCCAGGAACACAAGTGCTTTTCTAAATTGGCCTTTTAACATCCAGTCAGTCACTATAACCTGTAAATGCCTCTTCCTAAATGTCTCCCTCATCGATCTCTTCCTTTAGTCCTACTTCTATGGCCTTAATTCAGGCCCTTGTAATTTTTTTATGCATAGGAAAAATATTACTAAGAAAATATAAAAACACAGATTTCATTATAATTAATATATCACAAAAGAGAAAAAATAATTCACATAATTATGAAATTTTAATACCAATTCTGGGAGCCATCTGTAACAAGTCAATGTGGTAAAATATGCTTTACACAGGCATACCTTTTCAATTAGTTTTCCTGTAAGAAATTAATACAAGACTGTTCATTCCATCATTTTATCTTAAACACAATAAGCACAACTAAGCAATGACTTGCAAATACGTGACTTCCTTAAAGTCAATCATTAATGTTTTGGGTGTTATCAAGATTTTTGACCTAGAGATCTCCTATTTGGCTTTTCTGTCTTTGGTCTCTCCCACTTCAGTGAGTATCCACAGCAGCCTCATCTTTATAAAACACAAAAGCTTCACTCCCTGAGTAAAATTCCCTTTTGGTCTCCTAGTACTTATAGAAAAATGGATCAAGTCTTTGGAATAGACTTAGGCTTCTCTGTGACCAGGCCTATTTCTCCCTCACTAGCCATCATACTATCATGCCATAACCATGCTGAACCACTTGAATGGCCTCGCCATCTTTAGCTGTGTTATTGTATGCCAGAAATGTTCTTCTCTTTCTCATGTCTTTGCAAAACCCTATCCATCCCACAATATCAAACATCATCTCTTTTTGTCATTCCCTAATTCCTCCCAGGAAGGCTTAGTGTTTCTTCCTCTTTGCACTCACGGCCACTAAATACAAACAAGAAGCACCAGGGACTAAACAAAAGTACAAGAGAGAACTACAACTAGCTGACCAAGGGGCCATGTCTATAGGAGAGAGGTCTCTGTCTTTACCCTCTTTTTTAATCCTTTCCTCATTAGTATGAGTAAAGATCATTAAAAGTTTAGCTGACAATGAAGTCAGTGAACATACTACATGAGGGAATTAAGATACAGAAGTGGATACTCTATGTACTTAGTGTGTATCAAAGGGATGCAAGGTTCATTTGAAGGAGTCAGATTGTTATAGCTAGCCAAATAAAGAAGTAAAATGGATGGGTATAGTTCTTTTATTCATTCTCTTTTGCACTAGACATTAACTGAGTGCTCACAATATGTCAAGTGCTATTCCAGTGGCTAAGAATGGCTAAGAACAGTGACTTAGGCCCCTCCTTCTTGGAGCTTACTTTTCAAGATAAGCAAAGGTTAAGATAACCAACTGTTCAGCCTGCACAAGAAATTACTTACGAAAAGCAAGAGGATTGTCTCCACACATTTGCAGGTCCTATGAAAGAGGTATATTTATTCTACATTGTTGGACAGAACAGAAGACAAATGTGTGGACCAACACAGAAGTCGATTACATGTCAATATAACAAGACACTATGAATCAAATGACGTATTTGAAAACAGAACAGGCTCTGGGAGGCCAAGGTAAGTGGATTGCCTGAGCTCATGAGTTCGAGACCAGACTGAGCCAGATGAAGACCCTGTCTCTAAACAAATAGCTGGGGCATTGTGGTGGGTGCCAAGTCTCAGTTACTTAAGAGGCTGAGGCAAGAGAATCGCTTAAACCCAAGAGTTTGAGGTTGCCGTGAGCTGAGACACCATAGTACTTAACCAAGGGCTACAAAGTGAGGCTCTGTCTCAAAAAACAAACAAACAAAAAAAAAAAAAAAAAAAAAAAAACCAGAAAAGAAAAAAGGCTTGGCACCTATGGTTCAAGCAGCTAAGGCACCAGCCATATACACCTGAGCTGGCAGGTTCAAATCCAGCCTGGGCCTGCCAAACAACAATGACAGCTGCAACCGTGGCAGGCGCCTGTAGTCCCAGCTACTTGGGAGACGGAGGCAGGAGAATCTCTTAAGCCCAGGAGTTGGAGGTTGCTGTGAGCTGTGATGCTACAGCACTCTACCCAAGGCCACAGCTTGAGGTTCTGTCTCAATTAAAAAAAAAAAAAAAAAAAAAAAAGAACACTTGCTAAGGTGACAGGAAATTTTTAGTCACTAATAAATTTTCAATATGATCTCATTAAAAAAATGAAACTGTTATATTTCCTCCAGTTTAAGAAGCTATTTAGAGGCCATTGCAATGACTCTCATTTTATGATTTAAATACAAATACCTTGCAATAAATCTCATTTCATCCTAATTTCCCTAAAAACTGCTTCTAGGTAGCTTACTAAAACATTTATCAAATCCAGTTGTTTTCAACCTTGGCTGCAAACTAGAATTGCTAGGTATGTTTGCAGGCTAATGATACCTGGGTCTCACACCAAAAGATTCTGATTTAATTATCTAAAGAGAGGCCAGGCTTTTTTGTTTGTTTTTGAGTCAGAGTCTTACTCTGTTGCCCAAGCTAGAATGCTGTGACATCAGCCTAGCTCACAGCAACCTCAAATTCCTGGGCTCAAAGAATACTCCTGCCTCAGCTTCCCGAGTAGCTGGGACTACAGGTATCTGTCACAACACTCCCAACCAATTTTTCATTTTTGGTAGAGACAGGTTCTCACTCTTGCTCAGGCTGGCCTCAAAATCCTAAGCTCAAGTAATCCTCCTGCCTTGGCCTCCCAGAGTGCTAGGATTACAGGCACGATAAATACCACTCTGGCTTTTTGTTTGTTTAAAGCTCCCTCCTAATTCAAATGTGCAACCAAGATTGAAAACCACTGATCTGAAGTATTAATCTGTTTAATTCTCAGTTCTACCATTTCTTGGGGTAATCAGATCATATAATCAATCACTGGACATACAAAGCATCCTTTTGTACAACTGGTCAAAACTGACTTCTCAAAACTATCAACCGTCATTCCCAGAGTAGAGATTCTGGGATAACATTCTTTTGTTTCTGAGGAAACAGCTGGTAAGTTGATAATTATCTTGATGTTATAGATTTGGATTGTATTTTTCTATTTTAATAAACCATTACTCAACACTTATATACCTAGATCTGTACCAAGCCCTGAAGATAAAAATCTGAATAAAGCTGATCTCCTTACTCTCAAGCAGCCAAAAGTCTAGTTAAAGGACCTGAAGTGGGACATTTACAGCAAAGTATGATTACTGGTGTAACAGCATGCCTGAGATGTCACAAGAGCACAGAAGACAGCCTGATGGTTTCAGGGAGGACCAGGCCAAGTGTCAGAGCTAATTAAGCAGGTAAGAGGTCAGGACACATTGTGAGCAAGGTAGATCCTAAGAAAATGATATACTAGGAGAAGAAGTTCAACACACCGCATAGGACAAGGAGCAGCAAGAACTAAGGGTAGAGGCGGCGTCCATAGCTCAAGTGGATAGGGCTCCAAGGCTAGCAGGTTTGTACCTGGCCTGAGCCAGCTAACAACACAACAATGACAACTGCAACAAAAAAATAGCCTGGCGTGGCGGGTCCCGGCTACTTGGGAGGCTGAGGCAAGAGAATCGCTTAAGCCCAAGAGTTTGAGGTTACTTTGAGCTATGATGCCATAGCACTCTACCAAGGGTGACATAGTGAGACTGTCTCAAAAAAAAAAAAAAAAAAAAGAAAAAGAATATACTTACTGTGCTTTGAACATCTTTCAAAAATAATTTAATTAATGATCTTTAAAACTTCTCAGCATACCTAAGACCTTCTCGAAGCACATGTGCTACAACACATCAGTGGAAAGTCACTGTACTACAGGAATAATGGATTGTCTTTGAGCACAGTGAGTAGGCCACACAGAAGTGATAGCTACGAGGATATATATACAAATTATTATATATATAATACAAATATATATATTGTATATTATTATTAAATATATTATTTAAATGTATGTATATTATTTAAATATATATTATATATATGTATTTCTTTTTTTTTTTTTGAGACAGTCTCATTCTGTTACCCAGGCTAGAGTGTCATGGGCTCAGCCAAGAGTCGGAGGTTGTTCACAGCAACCTCCGACTCTTGGGTTCAAGCAATCCTCCTGCCTCAGCTTTCTGAGTAGCTGGGACTACAGGCACCTGCCACAATACCTGGTTAATTTTTCTATTTTTAGTAGAGACAGGGTCTTGCTTCTGCTCAGGCTGGTCCTAAACTCTTGACTTCAAGTGATTCTCCTGCCTTGGCCTCCCAGAATGCTAGGATTATAGACGTGAGCCATAGCGCCCAGCCTAGGAGGATATATGTTAGAGTTATGCAGATGTGTGTCATCTGCCTTCCATATTTCTGTTCTATCTGTACTTACCCCTTGACTCAAGGACAACCTTTAGAATGAAGACTGGTCATTTGTCCCAGACTTAAACAGAACTGTAATCTCCTGCTATATGATACTGGTGAAACAATAGACAGATAGAGGCATCTAAGGTAGATCATATATTCCTATCAATGACCCCATGTCATAATTCATATAAAACCTACTAAAAAACAACTAATATTTAATAAAGTTAGCTAAGACCATTATCAGATGAAAATTGGCATAAAATCAAAGATAACTTTAGGAGTACAATTAACTGTAGGACTAGGATTAGATTGTGGAGAAAAATCAACATTTAGGAAACAAGTGGAGAAGAAAGAAGCCCACAAGGGAGGCAAAGAAAGAACCACCAGACAATGAGCAGATACAGGAGACAGAATTTCAAGGAGTGGAGGATCAAAATAGAGTTAGACAAATTAAGGATTGAAATATATTGGACTGGTTAGATAATGTTCAGTAATGAATTGGGGAAAGTAGTTTCGATGCACTGGTGGAAACAGCAGACAAATTCCATAATAGGGGGAAAGAGAAAGGGAAGCACCAGAAGAGGTGATGTGGTCAGAGTGAAGACTTAAGTGTAGTTTTAAGCTGAGAAGAAGGAAGTAATAGATGAGGGGGTTGGAGCTAGAGGAGAAAGAAGGGGAAGGGATGGAGTCAGACATCAGATGAAGAGATTGGACTTGTAAAGAAGGAAGGATGCTTCATTCTCTCCTACCTCCTAAAAGTCAGGATAGGTGAGATGTTCACAGTTAGTGGGTAGTTCAATAAAAATGTTAGGCAAAGTAGAAAGCAAGGCTATATGCTACCAGTGAGATGGATAGCAGCTGGCCATGAGCGATAAACACAGTGATAAAGGTTTGGGTCATGCAGTGATGTTCTAGCAAAAGACAGTTATACATTTGTCACACCAATATGTCTGTGGTTTCATCTAGCAACACTCACTGCATGGTCAGAAGGCACACTGTGCAGTGAACTCTGGGGTACGATTTTTGCATGTACAGCCACTACACAGCAGAGAAGTAAGAATATCTACTATGAGGGATTTGTCTGGTCAATAGAATCTAGTTTGAGTACAAAAATGAGAAAATCTAGGAAGGTGCAGAATGATTTGAGGGGAACCTCGAAGAACACATATAGTGCAAACAGGTATATAAAAGTCCAGGAGAACAAGAAGAGATGGTCAGAAATAAGAATACTGTAACTTAAGGTTTCAGAGGCTGTGCTATTTGGTGATGATAGACGTCTGAGGCACATAGGAGTAGATTGCATCAGCAGAGTGATATAAAGAACTGTGAGCATAAGATAGGCTTGGTTCATAAAGTGCCAAGAAACTGCAACCGCACAGAGGAAAGCTGCTTCTAATCTCACCTCTGCCTTACAATGTCCAGCATTATCTTTTCCCATTGTGGCTATAGGAGCATAATGGACCCTACCGTGCCCTTTCTCTACAGCCCACAAACAATTTGGTCACTGCTGTGTAGGAACAAATGATGAGAGGAACTCCTTATGCTCTGGAACCTAATAATCTTCCCAGTAAGACAAAGCACACTCCTGAAAGGCAAAAGACAGTCTATAATGTACATGAATTTCACATTTGCAAAGAGATTTTTGTTCCTATTACCACCAAACGGTAAAATCTCCTTTGATACAAAGATGACAATTCAGTATGTGAAGCCCTGTAAGTATATTCTTTTCTTCTTTTTTTATAGAAACAGAGTTGCACTTTGTGTCCTCAGTAGAGTGCTGTTGCGTCACAGCTCACAGCAACCTCCAAGCTCTCGGGCTTCGGCAATTCTCTTGCCTCAGCCTCCTGAGTAGCTGGGACCACAGGCACCCACCACAACGCCCGGCTATTTTTTGTTGTGGTTTGGCCAGGGCGGGGTTTGAACCCGCCATCCTGGGTATATGGGGCCGACGCCCTACTCACTGAGCCACAGGTGCCGCCTAGTATATTATTTTCTTTACTCTTTCTTTGATCGACATACTTTAAGTGCACCACAGAAGTTTAACTATAGGTTCAAGTGTGCCGTGAGATTAAAAAAAAGGTTGAAAAATAGTTTGTTCTTTTTTTGAGACAGAGTCTCAAGCTGTCACCCTGGGTAGAGGGCCGTGGCATTACAGCTCACAGCAACCTCCAACTCCTGGGCTTAAGCAATTCTCCTGCCTCTGCCTTCCAAGTAGCTGGGACTACAGGCACCCGCCACAACACCGGGCTATTTTTTGGTTGCTGCCGTCATTGTTGTTTGGCAGGCCCAGGCTGGATTCGAACCTGCCAGCCCAAGTATATGTGGCTGGCGCCTAAGCCACTTGAGCCACAGGCACCGAGCCTGAAAAATACTGTTTTAGAAGATACCTGCACTCTAAGGACCTCTTTGATTATGTTAGGTCCAGTTGACTAATTCAGGGTAATCTCTCCTATCCTGAGGTCTTAGTTGAATTACATCTCAAATTCTCTCTTGCAATATAAGGTAAAATATTCACAGGTTCTGCAGATAACTCTGGGGAGCCATTATTCTGACTATCATGGGGCAGACATAGGCTGCAAGAAACTTCAAATTAGCAGCAAGAAGGCTATAAAGTTACTACCTGAGGCACAAAAGGTTCTATAATACAGCTATGATCAATCACTTAGTATATAGGCTTTATAGCTGTCTACATTCTAGACCCTGACAACTTTTCAACTTAATTCCTACTACATTTACCCCAAATTCTCTAAGCTGCACTTAAAGGCCACCTCTGCTATGAATCCTTTGTGTTGTCCCAGAGAGAATCAATGGCTCCCTTGCCAGTAATTATGGCGCACTCTGCCAATGCTCTATTCTAGCATGGCAACACTTTGCCATTACTTATTTGCCTGTCTTTCTCAGGAGATAATGAACCATTTGAGGATTAGGACAATCTCATTCTACATCCAGAAAGAGGCCAGCACAGTACTTTGCCCTTCATATTCATTCACTCTGGTGGTATGTGTCAATACTTTACCAGCATTCACAATAACAGGCAAAAAAAAAGTCCCGGCAGAGATATGGAGTTTTCTTCTTTTTAGTTGTTTTTTTAACAGGGGAAAGTGCTAACGCAGTCCCCTACTATCACAAATTATCCAGTCAAGTTTCCCACATTTGGAAAAAACACAGGGGTAAGCACATCTGGAGTGCAATAGATAAGCCTCACCCTGAGAAAATTACCTTTGTGATCATGGTATCTCCCCTGCCAGGTAAGTATAGGCATATTATTTTTCTTTTAAGACAGAGTCTCACTATGTTACCGTCGGTAGAGTGCTGTGGTGTCACAACTCACAGAAATCTCAAACTCTTGGGCTTAAGCGATTCTCTTGCCTCAGTCTCCCAAGTAGCTGGGACCACAGATGCCTACCACAACACCTGGTTATTTTTTTATTGCAGTTGTCATTGTTGATTTTTGCAGGCCCAGGCTGAGTTTGAACCCGCCAGCCTCAGTGTATGTGGCTGATGCCCTACCATCCGAACCACCAGGAGTACATTTCTTAATAAAAGAGGACAGACTCATTTCAAATTCTGAATAAATTTACCAGTATCTGGCATCTGCAAAGGGTAAGAATAATCAGCAAAAAGGACCCAGAAGCCACAAAGTTAAAATTCCGCAGCCAACAGAGATGGCAAAGATATAAAGTAGAACCTCTGTCAGTTGACCACGCAAGGGACTGCAACAAACTGGTCAACATACAGAACTAGACCTACTGTACTGATGCATACGTGTATGTGGTACATGTTTGATCCATGAAAATTAGGTCAACTTAAGGAGATGGTCAATGTAGGGAGGTGGTCAACTGTTCTACTGTATTTAAAGATACAAAAGGTAAGGATCCTTCTGCACGGTAACTGAGTCTCTCCTACATTTGGGGGACTTGATTAATTTGTTAATTAGTTAATAAAGATAATTTTATAATCTCTACTTCCAGAAGCTAAGTCTCTTATGTGCTTAAATATTATATTAAGCAGAACTTCCAGCCAACAATTACTTAAAATGCTGTTAAGCACACATCTTTATTTAATGATGATGTATATCTCAAAAGTCAGCAAATATACACTTAAGATTTGTGCATTTCATTTTACATAAATTTTACATCAAAAGAAAAAGCTAAACAGATACTGAATTGTTAATAATACACATGCAGGAAAGAGAAGCATGCAGGGGTAACATCATTTTTAAGATAAAATTATTTATTGACAAAATTACAATCTGCCCAGAAAACTGAAGTTAACATACTGCAATATTACCAAGTGGATCAGTACGTATCAAATACAAAAACACTTAACAATTTAGTATATACCTGCAATAAGCAACTAGAAGGTTCGATGGGAGAAAGTGATCCCGTCACAAAGGCAGTAGCAACCAATGAAGAACCACGACTCTGCTAGTAAGCAACATGAGGCGCACATCACCCACACATCCCCAGCAAGATGCGCGGGACACCTCGCCTCGCCGCCAGCTATTCCAGGCCTGACGTCACGGACGCGTCTGGCCTCTCGCACTCGCCGCGTCCCGCCCTGCAGCCTGAGCTCACCTCGGCACATAAGCTCCAGTACGCGCACAGGCTCGGCCTGCTACGCATGCACCCGCCACCCACGCTGACGTACAAACAGCGCGCCCGGTTCGTTACACACGCACCCTGGCTCCCCCTCCACGCTGTGCGCCCCCTCCGCCGACCACGCAAACGCCGCGACCCGCCTCTGTTCCGTTATGCACGCTCTCGCCGCCACTTTCGCTCAAACCGCGCCGCGCCCCTTGGCTGCTCTTGCACTCGTACGCGCCCCGCCCCTGCCGTGCTCGCACTGGCCCCTGCCTCCCGCGCTAAGGACGCGTCCAGGTCCCGGCCCGTAAAGCAATCACACACGCCACGCCCCTGCCGCCAGCGTACATACACAAGCCCCGCCTCTTCCTGACACGCACGCGCCTCGGCCCAGACCCGGCCAGTCACTCGTGCTCACGCGCCCCGCCCTACTCTGCTGGGTCTCTACACCTCTAGCGAACTTTGCGCCGCTCGTCAGCTCACTTGCCATGCGAAGCCCGGGCTCCATCCGCAGGTCAGGCGTCAGTGCAGCGCTGGGTCTCCTGGGAAGTGTAGTTCGAGCCCGCCATTTCCTTCAGGCAGCGGCCACGGGAAGCGAAGGCCCTGAAGCCGGGTGAGCGCGCGGGAGCGTCTGGAGATGAGCGAGAGGGAGGGCGGCAGTAGTCACTCGCGAGGCGGACCGTCAGCTGTTCGCTTCCCTGTGTGCTGAGAGGGTCCTGACTTCAAAGAGCGTGGGAAGTGAAGACTTAGAGCTGGAAATCTGCCCGCGAGTGGGAAGCAGCCGGGCCCGGGACAGCCACCGAGCTGAGGAGAGAGCCTGGGCGCGAGGGGTGGGGCAGGAACCAGGTGGGTCTGGTGCGGAGACCCGCGGGACTAGGTAGAGCTGTGGACACAGCCAGGGCAACTGGGTTTTTTTTTTTGTTGTTTGTTTGTTTTTGGGTTTTTTGCAGTTTTTGGCCGGAGCTGGGTTTGAACCCGCCACCTCTGGCATATGAGGCCGGCGCCCTACTCCTTTAAGCCACAGACGCCGTCCCTAGGGCAGCTAGTTTTTTATTGTGCTAGCGAGACGAGCAGAACTGTCATCAATACACTTTTCGCTTAATCCAGTAGCCTTGTCTGAATCTGTTTTAATCTAATAAGTTACTGGATTGAATTACAGTGACAGGTCTGCTTTTCAGCTATTCTTGCATTCTTGGTTAAACCTTGAATGTGGTAATATATCATTATATTCTTCAACGCTCTCGATTTACTAATACTTTTTACTTTGGACATTTTTCTCTTGTGTTCAGATTTAACATTGCACTTTAATCTTTCTTTGTACTAGCCCACTTACATTAACAAGATTTTAAAGGCTTCATGAATAATTTGGAAAGCATAGCTTCTCTTTTTCATCAATACTGTAAAGCATTTTTTCCCCTTGAAACTTCAGTACAATTAGCATGCTCAAATTTGGGCTCAAATTCTTCAGTACATTTTTAACTTTTTTTTTATGATTAATTGAAGTTTTGTAGTTCTTACTAAGTCAGTTTTACGATGTCTCTAGAAATTTTTTTAATATCAATTTTCAAATTTTTGGTAAAGTTGCTTTAGAAGTGATCTTACAGTGACTTTATTTATTTATTTTTGAGACAGTCTCTGTCACCGTGGTAAACTGCCTTGGCATGATATCTCATACCAACCTCACATTCTTGGGTCCAAGCAATCCCCTTGCTTCAGCTATAGCTGGGACTATAGGCCCCTGCAACAAGGCCCAGCTAGTTTTTCTATTTTTCGTAGAGATGGGTCTTGCTATAGCTCAGGCTGGTCTCAGACTCCTGAGTTCAGGAGGTCCACCTGTATCTGCCTCCCATAGTGCTAGGGTTACAGGTGTGAGCCACTGAGCCTGGCTGATTTTAGGGTGATTTTTAAAAATCACTACTTTATGTTTTAATCTTTTTCTTTTTTTTTTTTTTTCCGACAGTCGCTTGCCCAATCTAAAGTGCTCTGTTTTTGTTTTGAGATAGAATCTCACTTTGTTGCTCTCAGTAGAGTGCCATGGCTTCACAGCTCAAAGTAACCTCAAACTCTTGGGCTTAAGCGATTCTCTTGCCTCAGGCTCTCGAGTAGCTAGGAGTACAGGCGCACTACACAACTTCCAACCTCACTCTGGCTCAGGCTGGTCTCCAACCTGTGAGTTCAGGCAATCTACCTCCCAAACGACTGGGATTACAGCCACCGCACCCAGCACTAAAGTGCCCTGTTATCAGCCTAAGTCACTGTAACCTCAGACTCCTGGGTTCAAGTGATCCTCCTATCCTCAGCCTTCAGAGTAGCTGGGGCTACAAGAGAAAAATCACTACTCTTTAATGATATTTTAAAATCACTGCTGTAATTGTAGTGGTTTTTTTTTTTTTTTTCCTTTTTTGAACATAGTATTTTTCTACACCTTTTTTTCTTAATTAGTTCTGCAAGGCATATGTCTATGTTTGACTTTTAAAAGATGCAGATTTGCGTTGTTGTGAGTTTTAGTTTAAAGTAAATTGCTCTTAAGTTTTACTTTCGTTGCTATTTTTACTCTTCTTGATTTTATTATATAAGTTACTTTCTTCTGTTTATGCTCTAGGAATTGTGTGCATACCTTTTAAAAAGCTACATATGTTTAAGTGCATAATAAAAACAGGAACATCTCTTCCCAGTAGCAACCACTTTCCAATACTTAAGGAACTCTGGCTTTAAAAACTGCTCCAAGTATTTTTTTATTCACCAGTTTGAGACACTGAAAAAAGATGTGTTTAGGGTGGCGCCTGCGGCTCAAGGTGTAGGGTGCCAGCCCTGGCCAAAAAAAAAAAAAGAAAAGAAAAGAAAAAAGATGTGTTTGTAGAGGCAGGGACTCCCTGTGTTGCCCAGGCTAGTCTCAAATTCCTGGCTTCAAATGATCCTTCCACTTCTGTCTCCCATAGTACTGGGGTTACAGGTGTAAGCCTCTGCACCCACTGAGACATTTAAAAATTTTTTTGTGTTAAATGAGAACTTTGGCTGCCTTCTTTCTACGTTCTTAAATTGTAATAATATTTTGCAAATATTATTATGTAGTTTTCTTGCAAATTTTGGTTAAATGTGTTGGGTATTTTTGTTGTGATGACTTATGTAGTCCTTACTACTGAGCTTTAATTTTTTAAGCTTATTTCTTTACTTCTTCATTTAATTTTTGAGACAGAGTCTCACTCTGTTGCCCTGAGTAGAGTGCCATGGGGTCATCATAGTTCACAGCAACCTCAAAATCTTGGGCTCAAGTGAGCCTCTTGCTTCAGTTTTTCTATTTTTTGTAGAGATAGGGTCTCACTCTTGCTCAGCAGTCTGCCCACCTCATCCTTGCTGAGTACTAGGATTATAGGCATAAGCCATCTCACTTCCCCTAAAGTTTCTTTCTTGTACAAATTTTACTTGTCTTGTTTTTAATAATTGCTTTTTATTCATTTGCTTAGTTTTCCTTAAGCTGACATAAAATGCCTTTCAATTCCACTTTTTTCAAGGTCTAATCTGTTTTACAATCTTACATTTTCCATTCTTCTACAATCTAGATTGATCAGATCGGAACTGGGACTTGCCGTAACACATACCCATTTCCTCATCTCATTTCCATCTCTAAATGTAATGGATTCCTTTAAAAATTATAAGCAGGACATGTTATCACATCTATGAAATTTATAATTCTTTCATATGAAATATATAGGCACAAGCTAGGCATGGTGGCATGCTACTGTAGTTCCACCTACTTGGTAGGCTGAAGTAGGAGGGGCTCTTGAGGCCAATCTAGGCAACATGGCAAGACCCCTTCTCTTAAAAAAAAAATAGGCAGTTCAAATTTTTCTGATTTCTCATAAATGTTTTTAAATTATTTTTTGACTCATGGTCCAAAAAAGATTTATTCAATTTGAAGTTTCTTTTAATCTGAGGTTATTCTTAAAGAAATTATGTCTCAATGTGGTTTCAATTCAAATTTCTCTTACTGTGAATAACTTTGAAAATGTTATTGTTGCCTTGAAATTTTTTTCCATTTTTTATTCCTTACATTGTGTCCTCTGAATTCCTTCTTTGTTTTTCTCTTACATCCTACTGTTTTCTGTTAAGTTCAGTTTCTTTCTTGTTGAAGAACAGCCTATTAATAATTCCCACAGGAGGCTCGGTGCCTGTAGCTCAAGCGGCTAGGGCACCAACCACATACACTGGAGCTGGCAGGTTCGAATCCAGCCTGGGCTCACCAAACAACGATGACAACTACAACAACAACAACAAAAAAAGCTCGGCGTTGTTGCGGGTGCCTGTAGTCCCAGCTACTTGGGAGGCTGAAGCAAGAGATTACTTAAGCCCAAAGATGGGAGTTGCTGTGAGCTGTAATGCCACAGCACTCTACCCAGGCTGACAGCTTGAGACTCTGTCTCAAAAAAAAAAAAAAAATCCCACAGGAACTATCTATGAGTGGTAAACTCTCATATATATCATATCTAGTCAATGTCTTTTATATTGCTTCCACTCTTTAGCACAGTACTGAATTCTAGGTTGACACTGTTTTCGTTTAAAATACATATGTACATTGAAGATAATCCATTGGCTTCTGGCTGCTATCTTTGCAATTGAGAATCTATCATCAGTATAATTGATATTTCTTTGTGGATAATTAGGTTTTTCTCTCCAGTAACTTTAAACTTATTTCCCTTGATATTCCACACTGTATCTTAATACAGTTGGTGGCTGGTGGATTTTTAAAATTTATTATACATGACGTATGATATATATACTTCCAGATCAAAGACGTTTTTCTTTCAGCTTCAGATAGAAGCAATCATTGTATTTAATATTGCTTCTTTTCTATTCCCTCTATCCTGTTCTAGAATTCCTATTAGTTATGTCTTTAATCCATCTGGGATTTGTTAATGTGAGAGGTATGTTTTTCTGAAATAGCATTTGTCCTGATTTCATTTATTGGCTAGTTCATCCTTTCCCCACCAACATAAATGCTGCTATTTGGCTGGCTTCAGTGGCTCACACCTATGATCTGCCACTCTGAGAGGCCAAAGCAGGTGGATAGCTTGAGCTCAGGAGTTGGAGACCAGCTTGAACTAGAGCAAGACCATGTCTCTAAAAAAAATAGCCAGGCATTGTGGTGGACACCTGTGTCCCAGCTAGTTGGGAAGCTGAGACAAGAGAACCTCTTGAGCCTAAGAGTTTGAGTTTGCTGTTAAGTTATGATACCCCAGCACTCTGCTGAGGGTGACAAAGTGAGACTCTGTCTCAAACAACAAAAGATATTCTGCCTTTAGCGTGGACTGAATGTCTAGATACACATGAGTCTTTCTGAAAAGACTGTTTTGTTTTCAATTATTACCCTACTATTCTGTTTAAGTTACTAGAGACCTTTATAATGCATTTTGAAATATAACAGCAAAAGGCATTTTTTAAATAATTGCCTTGACTTTTATGTACCTCCATATTTTAATAAAACATTTTAAATCTACTTATCTAGTAGATAAATCTCCATTTTTTAATAAAACATTTTAGGATGTGATAAGTAGATTTAAATATGTTTAAATATGTACATTAATCAAAATCCCTTGGTGATTTACCTAATGATTCTCTCCATTTATTTAGCTTTTTAAAGTGTTGTTCGGTAAAGTTGTTTAGTGTTTTTAATTAGTTCTGTAACTAAAAATAAATAAAACCATGGGGAGTGGATGATTAAACCTAATTATACTTCTCAGCTTAATATCTTTAACCAGAAGGTAAATGATTTTGTTTCTTAGAAAAGAAGCCTAGATTTCTAATTTTGTTTTACTTTTGAAAGAAGGGTATAAGTGTGGAAAAAATATCCCCACAAAGCCTTAATGGCCACAGTTTTATTCAGTTTGTTCAGTAAATTGTTGAGTTTCTACCATGTACTAGGGACTTTCCTAGGTACTAGGAATATAGCAACAAAAAAACAGACTAAAGTCTATTTCTATATGACTTCCATTAAAGTGAGAGACCTATATACGCTTCTGATTTAGAAACATAGAATCAACCTGTCAAAGGCATTTATCTAAATAAGAATGCCAATTCTGTAATTTTGGCCATTAAAAATGAACTTTTTTGAAGTATAGCACTATAATGAAGGCTTGCATTTGATGGTTATCACCTAATCTTCAAAAAGTGAGACCTTTAAAAATACTACTGTGATAAATTATCTTGGGATTTGTTGTGATCCTTAAAGTCCTCAAGCATGTATCTTTTGTATTCACACTGTGTTTGGTTAGTTGTATTAAAGTCATTATAAAAAGTATTCAGAAAAGTACAATATCTAATGTTAACACTCACTCACAAATCCTGGAATGTAGTTCATGCATCTTCCTTTGTCTTTTGATCCCATTCAAGTTTTAGATGTAATAAATAATCATAGATAAAAATGTAGACTTTGAGGGGGGGACATTATAAACTGTAGGTAATCAAATGAACATTTCTTTCAGAAATTACATGTGTACCTGTAACAACTCCAATAAAATTCTTTAGTAAAGTAGCAGCCAGGGCAGCACCCAAAACTCAGGGTAGAGTGCTGGCCACATACAACCAGCCTAGTGGGTTTGAACCAGCTAAACAATGACAACTGCAACAAAAAAATGCCCGGGCATTGTGGCAGGCAACTGTAATCCCAGCTACTTGGGAGGCTGAGGCAAGAGAATTGCTTGAACCCAGGAGTTTGAGGTTGCTGTGAGCTGTGATGCCATGGCACTCTACCAAGGGAGACACAGAGTAAGACTCTCAACAATAAATAAATAAATAAATAAAATAAAGTAGCAGCCAAATCATCAGTCCTATTGACCATATGTAGTTATTCAGATAAGTACCAAATTACAGAACAAATAAATTTACTTAAAACAGTTGTGTTTAACAGGAAAATAAGTTTTCAATCCCCCAAAGTTAACTAAAACAGGAAATTATACATGAAATTTAATTGCATAACCATGCATTTTTTACTGATTCTCTTTAGATGTAACTTCTTTTTTCTTTTAAATAATGTATCCTTCTTCCACTGAGGGCCAAAAAGCAGTATTCAGGAGAAGCCCATACAAATAACCAGAGTAGCAGTTTTAGAAGCGGGCCAAGAATGACTATATTGGCCCTTTATAAGGATGACAACCTTATAAAGATTTTGAACTGGTTAGACCTTCCTGAGATGTAGGAGGGAATTTTTTCACTTTTCCCCCAATGGAGCCCTTTTTCTACCTTTCATTTTTTACCTCAACCTGCCTCTTTGGCTACAGGAAGACTCCTGGTGAAATGCATCCCTCCCCTAATTGGATTGGAGAAACAAAAGGAGAAGCATCTTGATCTTCTATTGTGCAGGCATATGTCATTTTCAGATTCATAAGATGGCAGTCACTGACCTCTCCAACATGGGCTTTGCCTGCACGGGACTCTGCTTTTTTCTGTATGAGAAATACAGGAAAGGAAAAGATGGCTGATAGATTTCCAACAACCTGGTTACAAGAAGCAGTAACCTTCAGAGATGTGACTGTGGACTTCACCCAGGAAGAGTGGGTGATGTTGGACTCTGCTCAGAGTCTGTACCAAGATGTGATGTTGGAAAACTATAGAAATCTCACCTCAGTGGAATATCAATTATGCAAGCTTACTGTGAGGTCCTCATTGGATCAAGAAGACATAACTATGATAAAGAAAGTTGCCCAAGGCATCTTTCCAAACCAAAAGATTCCACTTAAAACAAAAGAATTAATTCCTATGCAGAATATTTTGAGCAGGAAACCATCCAGTGCATTGAAAATGATAAGATTCACAATGAATAATTTGTTTTCCATATTAAGAGAAGACAAGCAATGGGATAAGATCAGAACACAGCTCCAGATTCCAGAGGGAGGTTTGAGGCAAGTGTCATACACCCAGAAAAAACACAATGTCTCAAGAAAGATTGTATGACTACCACAAACTAGAGGAAAACTCTAAATTTAGGAAATCTTTTCCACAGAGAATTTCCACCAGTAAACATTGCCAAAAATGTTACTCAGAGCTGAGAAAAACTCTGTGAGAAGCTCTGTGAAAATCATGAATATGACCGAGCTCTCTGGCATCTTGAGAGAACTCAGCAGGCACACACACAAAAAAAAATACGTATGCTCCAAAGATGATATGCGCTTCAAGCAAAATATGTTTCCTATACACAACAGTTTTCATATGGCAGAGAGAATTCCTATGCATGTAGTAAGAACAAAACATTTTGTCACCATTTATCCCTTAAGCAACATGAGTCAGCTCATACTGGAGAGAAACATGAATGTAACCAATGTGGAAAAGCCTTCAAAAGGATTTCTAATCTTATTGTACATAGGAAAAGTCATGTGGATGAGAAACCATATGAATATAAAGAATGTGGGGAAGTGTTCAGTGATTCTTCAACCTTAAAGAGACATGAAAGAACTCACACTGGAGAGAAATCCTATGAATGTAATCAGTGTGGAAAAGCATTCGGTCAGAAAACATCCCTTAAGGCTTCATGTGAGAACTCATACTGGAGAGAAACCTTATGAATGCAGTCAGTGTGGAAAATCCTTTGGCATAAGCTATTACCTTATAGTGCACAAGAGAATACACACTGGAGAAAGACTATGAATGTAGTGACTGTGGAAAACCTTCAACACCAGCTCTCACCTTAAGGTTCAGTATGTAAAAAATACATACTGGAGAGAATCTATATGAATGTAGTGACTGTGGGAAAGTTTTTAGTGGCCTCATCCCTTAGAATGCTTGTCAGAACTCACACTGGAGAGAAACCCTATGAATGTGAAGAATGTAGAAAAGCCTTCGGTGTTTCCTCTTCCCTAAAGAGACATGTGAGAATTCATAGTGGAGAAAAACCCTATAAACGTATTCAGTGTGGAAAAGCTTTCAGTCAGAGCTTTTCACTTATTATACACAAGAGAATTCATACTGGGAAAGAAACCCTGTAAGGGTTATCAATGTGGAATTGACTTTTCATTGTCTTAAAGTGGACTCCAAGCTCACTATTTCAGTCTTTGCTCTCTAAAATAAGCATTTAAGGCTAAAAATGACCCTCAAAATAGCTCTTTAGCTATATGACACACTTTGTTGTATATTTGCTTTAGTTCTAAATATTGTCTAATTATGACTTTTTTGAACCATGGGTACATAGAATTGGGTATTTTTAATATGTGACATATGAAGAATTTCAGTTACTTTTTAACTACTGGTTTGTAAGTTAATTGCATTGTAGTCAGAGCATTTGGATCAGATATTACTACTTTGTTGATATTTTCTTGAGAGTTGCTTTCTGGCTCAGTGAGGCAGATATTGCAAGGAGCCAAGTGTACATTGAGCTCACCCTTCCTTTCTAGTGAACCCTATTTTAGCTCAGAATGCCAATGTGTCTAGTTATACAACTCTTTTCAACCTCCCTATAGGAAAGGGTAGCCATGTCCCTTATTTCTTACTGATCAAAAATAAACTAATACCACTGGGAACAGAACTCTCTGTTTTGTTCTTTTTTAACCTTTTACACCTTGCATTTCTGCTTTCCTCATTCTTCTCCCTTTGAATTTACCATTCTTGGAGCTTAAGAAGCCATTTTTGTGACCATGAGAATGATAACCATAGCCTAAGGATGATGTAGAAGAGAGATGTTATTCCCCAAAGACACCTTTAAGTAGTTGTGCCAGACCTGTGCTGCTTACATCTAGACATCATTCTGTGAGAGGAAAAAAGAGTTAAATGTTTTATCTTGCATGTACACATTTGAAAAGGAACATAGGAAAGGGACAAGGAGAAGAATGTTGACTGAACTTTGCTTAAGCAGGAAATGAAGAGGGAGCCGATGTCACTGAAAGCAAGTGATCATAGAAGCAAGAAGGGAATTCTGGCATTTTATCATCAGAATGTATAAAGTTTACACTTGAGGGGAAGTTATCACTTTTGAATGCTAAGTAAACCTTGAGTTTTTGCTGGTCTTCTGGATTTTGACCACAGTAGCTCTAATTTATTAACATAATATGGAAGGAGGGGCATATGATAAAAGAGGTAGCAATTGCCATTTTAGTTAAAACGTTATAGGATTGTGAGACATCCATATGAACAGGTTGATATGCACTTCTGGAGTTATGTAGGGTAGCAATAGAAATTTTAGTGGCCTCAGTAGGTAAACTATAATAGGATTTGTGCAAGTTTTGTATAGGAGAAATGAAGTGAAAGGAGAATGTCTACCACTGACCATGAAGACCTCCTATATTTAAAAGTAGGATTAAACAAGGAGCCATAGTACAGAGATAAGAAAACTAAGAGTAGATTTCACCAAACCAAGACACACTAATGTTTCAAAAAGGAAGGGTTAATTCTTTTTTTTTTTTTTTTTTTTTTTTTTTTTGCAGTTTTTGGCCAGGGCTGGGTTTCAACCCACCACCTCCGGTACATGGGGCCGGTGCCCTACTCCTTTGAGCCACAGGCACCTCCCTAAGTTAATTCTTTTCAGTGCTACTTAGGGGTTAAATTAGATGAAGTCTATAACCTTAGTTGGAAATAATGTAATGGCATATTGAAGATGGGTGGTAGATTGGGATGTGTTTAGGAATTAATAAAGGAGGAAGTAAAGACTGAATATAAACAAGCTGGAATAGTAGGTGAAAATGTAGTAGCTGGAGACAGCTTTGTAGTCAAGAAAAATTTTTTAAATAGAAACTGGAAATGTTTGGATCTTAGTGATAGAAATAGTATTGAGAGATTAAGCATAATAAGAGGGAAAATTAATAAACTTTCTGAGCACAGGATGGAGGTGTTTATAGCAGAAATAGAAAAATTGAGGGATCGTTCCACCACTCTTAAAAGTATAGGAGGAATGCATGAGTTGATTTTAATTACCTGTTTTTGTTAGCTTATATCTAAGTTAATTGAACTGTGGGCAGAACTGTTTATTTATATTTGACCTATATGATGTTGTTTGCTGTTGCTTAAGAGTTATTTTGTAGTATACTGTGGCAAACATTGCTAACCTTTATATTTCCTCCTCCTTTGTTAATATAACTTTAGTTTTGCTTTATTGTATCCATTCAAAACTCCTTATAACCAAGAGATGCCATTTCTCCTGTTCCTGGCTGATAAAATATAGACATATTTGTAGGTTTCACAGTAAGGTTATCTGCTAAGAGTAAGGTGAATGAAATACTGGCCAAAGGTTTTAATGAAGAACTCTATATATGTGAGAGAACTCCCACATTATTAGTAGGACTTTCATTGACGACAGCAAAGCAAGTAGCAAAGTCAAAGTAAATGAGGAGAATACATTTGAATAGAAGATAGCAGCCAAGAAGAGAGGGGGAAAATGGTGTAACTAGATGTGTGAGAGCAGAGTTTATAAGCAATTAGGGTGTAAGGAGAATATTGTTTCTACTTACCGGACTATAATAGGGTGTAAGGAGAATATTGTTTCTACTTACCGGACTATAGATACGTGGCATACATTGGGAATAACCCCCTCTCGGATGTAATTGTTGTCAGGTAGGTTTTTTTCTTCCCAGGGGACAGCCAAGTTTAAGTTAATGCAAGAAATGAACAGTATGTTAAGGGAAGTAGTTGAAATATTAAGGGAGTTTCTTCATCACCCAAGAACCTCTGGAGGTAACCATGGAAACAGTTTCCAGAAGGGTAGGAGTTTAGGGTTTTTAGCTATGGTACAAGGAAGATTGTAACAACAATGTTGTTACAGAAAATAAGATTAGATCTAGGGAATGGGCTGAGAATTTTGGCCATTACCAGTGAAAACCAAATTTAGAATGAAGATAGATTAAATCACAGCAGTCTCTAAGGAAGTGATGGATACTTTAGTCTAATAGGGTTCATATGTAGTTTGGAAAGGAAAGCCTGCAATCATGATAGAAAACCTAGTATTCCCTTTTTTGGTATCAGCTCTCATGGCTATAGCAGTAGCAGTCATCAGTTTAAAAATGATCCTAATGGCCAGATGTAGTGGCTCACAACTGTAATCCTAGCACTCCTGAAGGCCAAAGCAGGTGGATTGCCTGAGCTCAGGAGTTCGAGACAAGCCTGACTCATCTCTAAAAACAGCCAGGTTGTTATGGTGGGCACCTATAATTCCAGCTACTTGGGAGGCTGAAGCAAGAGGATCAATTGAGCCAAAGAATTTGAGGTTGGTGTGAGCTATGATGACCCGGTACTCTACTGACAGTGACAAAGTGAGACTGTCTCAAAAAAAAATAAAGGCTTGGTGCCTGTGGCTCAAGCAGCTCAGGCACCAGCCACATACACCTGAGCTGGCGGGTTCAAATCCAACCCAGGCCCACCAAACAATGACAGCGGCTGCAACCAAAAAATAGCCAGGCGTTGTGACAGGTGCCTGTAGTACCAGCTACTTGGGAGATGGAGGCAGGAGAATCACTTGAGCCCAGGAGCTGGAGGTTGCTGTGAGCTGTGATGCCACAGCACTCTACCCAGGGCAACAGCTTGAGGCTCTATCTCAAAAAAATAAATAAAATAAAAATGATCCTAAATGTGTGTGGTCTTTGCAGAGATAATCTTAAGTGGTACTCAGTAAGGGATTGTGCTTTGCTAGGATGGCATAAGAATTTATACACTAATCTTGGCCAAGTGATCTTGGTACAAGTTGGGCATACCAAATTTGAATTCAGAATGCTCCAAAGTCCAAATAAAGATGCTCAAAGGAAATGCTTACTAGGCACTTTGGATTTTGGATGCTCAACTGGTAGGTGTAATGCTAATATTCCAAAATTTGACAAGAGGGTGGCACCTCTGGCTCAGTCAGTAGGGCACTAGCCCCATACACTGAGGGTGGTGGGTTCTTAAATCTGAATCACTTCTGGTCCCAAGCATTTTGGATAAGGGATACTCAACCTGTATGCCAGCAGCTAGACACAGGTGTGGTCTCAATTATTATATGTCATTTTATTGCAACAACCTTATAACAGGATTCCATGTTGAATGTTGCTTTGCTTCCAACATGTATTCTGTGTCACTGCTATGGTATCCTATTGGTATTTTTAACTTATTGGTGGTTTTTAATTATAAAACTAGTACATAAAAGAAAAATATAAACTACCTCTGCCCTACAGAGGGAAAACTTTTTCTCCTCAGATTCTACCGCTTTAGAAATTTAATTTTGTAGATGAGAATGCATTCTTATCAGACTATATGTATATACAAATGTTTTTCTTTTTATAAAAATTGAAGCATAGCTTTCATCTCATATCTTTTTAATGTATCTTTCTATGTCAATGCATATCATTCTATTTCATTAATAGCATGGTATCTGATTATGTAACTGTACCATAATGTATTTAATTTATTTTGCCTCCAGAATTCTTTAAATTATTTTTTCTTAGGCCAGGTGTGGTGGCTCACGCCTACAATCTTAGCACCCTAAAAGACCAAGATGGGTAGATTACTTTAGCTCAGGAGTTCGAGACCAGCCTGAGCCAGAATGAGACCACTTCTCTAAAAATAGTCAGATGTTGTGGCAGGTGCCTGTAATCTCAGCTACTTGGGAAGCTGAAGCAAGAGAATCACTTGAACTCAAGAGTTTGAGGTTGCTGTGAGTTAGAAGCCATGGAACTCAACTGAGGGTGACAAAGTGAAACTCTGTCTCAAAATTAAATAAATAAATAATTTTTTTTTCTTCTTCAGAGAAAGGGTCTTACTTTGTTACCCAGGATGGAGTACAGTGGCAGAATCAGAGCTCACTGCAGTCCTAAACTTCTTGGCTCAAATAATCCTCCCAGTTTAGCCACCCAAGTAGCTGGCACTGCAGGTGTACACTGCCATGCCAAACTACATTTAAAAAAATTTTTTGTACAGTGCCTCACTGTATTGTCCAGGCTGGACTCAAATACCTGGCCTAAAATGATCCACCTACACCTACCTCAGCCACTCAGAATACTGGGATTACAGGCATGAGTCACTTTGGCCAACCTGTCTCTAGATTTTTTATAACTATAAACAATATTGCAATGAACAATATTGTTTATGTATCTTGTTTTCCTATCAAATATTTTCTACACTGCTCTCAGGGTGATTCATCTAACGTACTAATCCAATCATATGACATTTCACTTTTAAATCATTCACTGGCTTTTTCCTCCTATAACATCTTTTCACAAGACCTTGTTCCAATTCTTAGCTATCTTTTCAGTCCTCATCTCTTGATTCCCTTTATCTCTTCATTTTTTCCCTACTTCAACCTAGCCTGTTCATCCTTTAGGTATCACGTCCTTTCTCTGCTTTAACAATATTTTTCACACTTTCACATTATTGCCTATTTATATATCTTTCACTCTAAACCATAAGCTCTTGTAAAGTGGCAACTTTTTCTAAAATGTTCGCTGTTTTACTCCTACTGTTTGGCTCAAAGTAGGTGTTCAATTAAACATTTACGGTTTTTCAATAAATTTTGTGTCTTTTACTTAATAGTCTAAAAGAAATTCAACTGAAAGTTAGGTTTTTGGCCAGGTGAGGTGGCTCACACCTGTAATCCTAGTACCCTTGGAGGCTGAGTCAGGAGAATTGCTTGACCTCAGTGAGACCAACCTGAGCAAAAGTGAGATCCCATCTCTACTAAAAATACAAAAATTAGCTGGGTATGATGGTCCATGGCCGTAGTCTCTGCTACTTGGTAGGCTGAGGCAGGAGGATTGCCTGAACCCAGGATCTGGAGGTTACAATGAGCTATGATGATACGCAGGGTGACAGAGCAAGAATGGCTCAAAAAAAAAAAAAAAAAGTTAGGGTTTTTTTTGTTTGTTTTTTTGTTTTTTGGGGTTTTTTTGCAGTTTTTGGCCAGGGCTGGGCTCAAACTCACCACCTGCAGTACAGGGGGCCGGCGCCCCACTCCTTTGGGCCACAGGTGCTGCCCCCAAAAGTTAGGTTTTTAAGTGATTATATACAATAAAAATTGCATGGAATTAATATTTCCTTTTTCTGAATACCAGAGTTACACTCAGCATAACACAACGTTCTGGCTGGGTGCCTGTAGCTCAGCAGCTAGGGTGCTGGCCACATACACCAGGGCTGGCGAGTTCTAACCTGGCCTGGGCCTGTCAAACAATAGTGACAATTACAACAACAATAATAGCTGGACATTGTGGCGGTCACCTGTAGTCCCAGCTACGAGGGAGGCTGAGGCAAGATAATTGCTTAAGCCCAGGAGTTTGAGGTTGCTGTGAACTGCGATGCTACAGCACTCTACTGAGGGTGACACAATTGAGACTCTGCCTCAAAACAACAACAAAAATTCCACCATAACAGTTATGCAGAAACTATGACTGTTAAGAGAATAGTTTAATATTTATGTTCTTTCCCTCTCCCAGTCTTCCTCTCTTCCCTCCTCTCACTCACACCCCCCTTCTGCTCATATGGTTTCTTATTGTATGATCAATGTTCATATGTTGTTTCATTCTACTTGCTAATTTTTAAAAGAATGAGTTGATCAAGTGTTGGTGAATGTGCAGTGTACTTCCTTTAGGCTACTTGTGGAAGTATAAATTAATACAGATGTTCTGGAGACAGTTATGCAATGTGTGTCCAAAGCTGGAATATTCTTAATCTTTCACCTAGAAATTATTTTCGGAGATTTTATAACAGGATTCTTCATATAGGCATGTATAAGTAACAATATTCATCTCAGTTCATGCTGTAGTGAAAAATTAAAAAATTTAGTGGCACCCATAGCTCAATGGTTAGGGTGCCGACCACATACTCTGAGACTGGTGGTTCAATCACTGCCCAGGCCAGCTAAAACAACAATGAAAATTACAACTACAACAACAAAAAAAAAATGGCTGAGCATTGTGGCAGGCATCTGTACTCCCAGCTACTTGGAAGGCTGAGGCAAGAGAATCCCTTAAGCCCAAGAGTTTGAGGTTGCTGTGAGCTGTGATGCCACAGCACTCTACCGAGGGCAACATAGTGACACTCTTGTCTTAAAAAAAAAAAAATTAAAAAAAAGTAGAAAACTCCTAAATTCCCAATAACAGCTTTGTTTAAAAACATTTTGCATGAAATATAATGCAGTCATTAATATATGATTCCACGTATTGATTGACATATGAAGGAAGATATATTTACTATACTGTGAATTTTAAATAGTTACAAAATGTTAGGATATGACCATGTTTTGTTAATAGGCTTATTAAATATGTATATGTGTGTGCATGCATGCACACTGAAAATATCCTGGAAGGGCTCGGCGCCTGTAGCTCACTGAGTAGGGCTGGCAGTTTCGAGCCAGGTCAGGTCCTGCTAAATAACAACTCAAACCCAGAAATAGATGAGCATTGTGTCAGGCGCCTGTAGTCCCCACTACTCAGGAGGCTGAGGCAAGAGAATCGCTTAAGCCCAAGAGTTTGAGAGTGACACTCTACTGAGGGTGACACTCTACTGAGGGTGACATAGTAAGACTCTCCCCCAAAACAAAACAAAACAAAAAAACCAAAGTGTTAATCAGTGCTTAATTCTGAGTCATAATTCTTTTATTTTTTATTAAGTGTTCTAGTGGTGAGCAGAGAAAAGTTATCCATTAAAAAATAATATTTTTCGAAAGTATGCTTTTAATATCTTCAAATTTGTAAAGTAAATAGTTTTGCTTAGGCTGTTGTTGGAAATGTAAGTTCTATTCATTTTTTAAAACAACAGATACATTTTTTGTTCATTGTTTAAGCCACCTTTTCAATCTCCTACCTTGTAAAAGCAAACTTTTTGAAAGTATTGCTAAAGGGCATGGACTATTTTTAGACTTCATCTAAATTGACTTCTAGGCAAAACTGAAAATATCAAGAAAGCAAGTTTCTGTGATAAGGATATGTTAGATAAAGAAGTTAAGGAAAAGTCTTAGGGGAAAGGTGACATTTTAACTGAAATCTGAAGGTAAAAAAAGGTGTCATTCATGGAGGGTGTGAAGGGACAAAGAAAGAGCTTTCTAAATAAAGAGCAAAAGTCCTCATGGAGGGTTTGACACATTTGTGGGGGAGAAAGTAAGTCCAGTAGGTGGAACACTGTTAAGCAAAGGAATAAGAAGAGTATCTGAAACCAGTTCGGAAACTAAGCATGAACTAGATCATAAAAGACCTTGCCAACTATGGCATGAGATTTTACTTCTATTTGAAGGGCTATGAGGAGCTATTTAAGAATTTTCCAAAGAGATTGAAATTTGGTGGGTGTGGGGGGCTCATGCCTGTAATCCTAGCACTTGGGAGGCTGAGGGGGGTGGATTGCCTGTGCTCACAGGTTCAAGACCAGCCTGAGTCAGAGCAACACCTTGTCTCTAAAAATAGCTGGTGTCATGGCAGGCGCCTGAAGTCCCAGCTACTCAGGAAGCTGAGGCAAGAGAATCACTTGAGCCCAAGAGTTTGAGGTTGCTGTGAGCTATGAGGCCACAGGACTCTACCAAGGGCAGCAAAGTGAGACTCTATCTCAAAAAGAAAAAAAAGGAAGGAAAGAAGGAAGGAAAAACAAAAGAGAGGGATTGAAATTAGTTGTTTTTAACTGATCACATTGATTTCTGTATAAAAAAAAATTTTTTTTTTTTGAGGCAGAGTCTAACTCTGTTGCCCTGGGTAAAGTGCTGTGGTGTCATAATTCACAGCAACCTCAAACTCTGGGCTCAAGCAATCAATCTTCTTGCCTCAGCCTACCAAGGAGCTGTGAAGATAGGCACCCACCACTACACACAGCTAGTTTTTAAAGACAGGGGGGTCTCACTGCTGCTCAGGCTGGTCTCAAATTCCTGAACTCAAGCAATCTACCTACCTCAGCCTCCCAGAGTGCTAGGATTATAGGCATGAGCCACTGTGCCTGGCCGTGTATGAAAAATCTTGAGGGAGGCTTGGCACCCATAGCACAGTGGGTACAGCGCCAACCACATACACAACGGCTGGTGGGTTCTAATCTGACCCAGGCCAGCTAAACAATGACAACTGCAACAACAAAAAAATATAGCTGGGAGTTGTGGCGGGCACCGGTAGTCCCATACTTGGGAGGCTGAGGGAAGAGAATCACTGAAGCCCAAGAGTTTGAGGTTGCTGTGAGCTGTGACATCACAGCTCTCTACCAAGGGCGATTCTGTCTCAATTTTTATTAAAAAAAAAAAAAAAAAAATCTTGAGACTAGTTTAGGAGTCTTTTGTCATAGTTTATATAAGAAATTGGAATGCCAGAAACTGGGAGGCAGAGTATGATGGTGTACAGTAAGGACATTTAGCTGAGCCTTCCTAGAGCAAAAGGGCAGTAGGAGAGGGCTGGATCAGTCCTAGTGTGGAATATTGATGTACTGTGATGGCTCAGAATGCAGCGTGGATGTGGACAGCTGGATTTGGCTGGAGCTGTGGAGAACTAACACATTTGGGCAAGTTTCTGTAAGTACACCCAGACCATGGTGGTGGCAGGCGGGCTGCAGCCATAGTGGTGAGGCCCAGAGGAAACTTCCTGCAGTTTGAGGTTCTTACAGGAGGCTAGGTGATGCTCTCCTGAGCAGAATTTCATGGCCAGATTGGATTGCTGGCTAGAGCAGTTCTACTGCAATTGGCAATCGGCATAGCATTCATAGAGGGGGGTGAAAGGTCCCAGAGAAGGGGAAGCTGTAGACAGAAAGGGCGCCAGTAGCTTGTATAAGCCCTGCAGGAAGTGGACCTTTAATCATGTCAGGCTCAGGGACTCTGAAAAGAATGAAGAAGTGAGCACTCCTGAGCAGAATTTGGGGGCCATTTTAGGGTGCTATCTGGAGCGGCCCTACTGTGGTTTCGCAGCAGGTGAAACATCTGTATGGGGGAAAGTTCCTGATCAGGGACTCACGATGTGGAGAAGGGCACTAGAAGCCTGTGCTGGAGGGTCTCTTGCTGAGGGCGTAGGGCGCAGTGGTCTGTGATCTGCCTGCAGGGAGCAGTCCTTCACTGGGGACAGGCCCATGGGAATGGGCCCCCATTCTGGCTCCCTCTGGTAATGGTTGCAGGGGTAATATGTCAGACCTATCTTTGAAGAATTGCTGGAATCCCAGATTTGCAGGGGCTGAGGGCTAAGGTGTATGGACAACCACAGGGAACAAATAAGCTGGCAAACTTCTCTAAGCCTGGGAACCAGAGAGAGGTTAACAGCTGTGTTGTTTGTTCCCAAAATTGATAGCACCACCTGGTGTCCAGGAAGTATATTGCAGCATAAATATATTCCTACAAAAATCGAATCCCTACATTATACACACCACACACACACACACACACACACACATTTTTTTTTGGATTGTTGGGGTTTTTTTCTCTTCTTTTTAATTTAGCTTATTTTTCTGTCTCTCTCCCTTCCTTCCTTCCTTAATTGGTTGCTGAGATTGCTTACCTCAGGCTATCTTACTGATTTTTTGTTTCCTTTTATCTTGTTTCAGTGTGCTTTGCTTTTTGCTAAGTTGTAAGGTTGGATCTTCTCCTAGCTTCCATTTTTACATTCAATGAGAGCAACAACTTCTGTATTTTGTTAATTTGTTGTTGTTGTTGCAGAATTTTAGCTTGAGTTATTCTCTCACCCTAGTGCACTCTACTGCCTTCTTTCAGTTGCTAGAGATTCTTCTACTCATCCCTCCCACATAATGTGCTTTTGCATCAGCTAAGATAGTCCACCCCCATTTTTAGTTTTTTCTTTCTCTTTTTCTTGGTTTGTTGCATCAGCTAAGATAGTCCACCACCCCCCCATTTTTAGTTTTTTCTTTCTCTTTTTCTTGGTTTTTTCTTTCTTTATCCCTCTTCCCTCCCTCCCTTTAATTTGATTCAATGGTACATTTAATTATCCTTTATCTATGCTTATTTATACATTTTCTCTTTTTTGTTTTCTTTCTCTTTCCACCCTTTCTTTGCTGATGGTGGGTGTGACACAGCAGTGGTCTGGCAGGTTGACTGCAGCAGTAGCCTAGCTTAAAGAGGCCAGGATAACTTTCTACTCTTGGCCCCAGGAAGAAAGTAGAAGGAAGACTTTTTCATACTGCAGAACATTTCTACTTTTCTTCTTCTTTTTCTTCCTTATTCAATTTTTCCTTCTTGGTTTTTGTGTTTGCTCTTTTTCATCTCTTCCTATTTTCCTTGTGTGGACAGACAAGTAAGGAGTGCCTAATTTTGACGAACCCACCCAGCTCAGCTCCTCACAACCCTTGAGCTATAGGCATGACCTTAGCCTCGTGCAAAACAACATCTCTTCTATCACTCTCATCCTCTCTTCCTGTCCTCCATCTCACCTGTTCTTCAATTTTCTTCTATTAGCCCTCTTCCCCCCTTTCTTGCCTTTCTCTTTTTCATTCTTTTCCTTTATTCCTACTCTTCTCCCCCTTTTACTTTTATTTTTTTTTTCTCCTTTCCTCTTGCTATAACCCTCTTTCCTTGATGTAACCCTTCTCTGCCTTTTGACCTCATATCAAGAAGATGCTTCCTCACCTAAACTCTGAGACAAGGTAACTTAAAGGAAACGAGGAAGTGAGAAGGAAAATGGTGCAAAAGGAAGTGAACAAGAAGAAAGCACACATGAGGAGGAAACAAAAGAAAAATTCAGGCACCATGAATAACCAAATTAGAGCAACTCCTCCAAGGGACCATAAGGCAATTTTTAAAGAAGACTCTTCCTATAATTAATGGATTTGACAGAAAGGGACTTTAAAATATGGATGCTAGAAACAATAAAGGGATTAGAAGAGAAAATGGAAAGACAGACCAAAAGTCAGAAAAGAGATATGTAGAATATAGAAAAGATACGGATGAGCTTAAAGAAATAAAGGAGACAATCAGAGAATGTAAAGATGCAGTAGAAAGTATCAAAAATAGATTAGGCAATGGAGAAGGAAGAACTTCAGAGTTAGAGGATAAAGTCTTTGAGTTAACACAGGTAGTAACAGAGTTGGAAAAGAAGAGAGAGAAAACAGAGCGGGTGCTTAGAGAACTATGAGATGCCATGAAGCATTCAAACATATGAATAATAGGAATCCCCGAGGGGAAAAAGGTTGTCGCAAAGGTATGGAAGCCCTACTGAAGACTATCATAAATGATAACTTCCCAAGTTTTACTAAAGATCGTGACACACTCCTTTCAGATGGATATCAAACCCTGGGTCATCTCAACTCTAACAGAACCTCTCCAAGACACATTGTAATGAACCCGTCCAAAGTCAAGATGAAAGAGAATATCCTGCAAGCAGCTAGGAATAAGCACCAATTGACCTACAAGGGCAGAACCATCAGGATGACAGCAGACTTTTCAACTAAAACCTTCGAAGCTAGGAGAACATGGTCATCCACCATCAACATTCTTAAACAAAATAATTTTCAGCCTAGAATCCTGTTATCCTGCCAAACTTAGCTTCAAAATTGATGGAGAAATCAAATTGTTTGCAGATATACAAGCACTGAGGAAATTTGTCACAAGACCACCTCTACAGGAAATACTTAGACCTATTCTCAATACTGAACTCCACAGTGGACCACCATCAAAGTAAACATCTAGAAGCCAAAGACGAGAATTTAGCATTCACAATGGCACAAAGGATTAAACTACACAACAAACTACCTCACAATAAGATGAATAGAATTCTACCACAACTGTTGACACTTTCTATAAATGTCAATGGATTGAATTCCCCACTAAAGAGGCACAGTCTGGGGCAGTGCCTGTAACTCAGCGAGTAGGGTGCTGGCCCCATATACCGAGGGTGGCATGTTCAAACCTGACCCCAGCCAAACTGCAAAAACGACAACAACAACAAAAAATAGCATGCGTTGTGGCATGCAGCTGTGGTCCCAGCTACTTGAGAGGCTGAGGCAAGAGAATAGCCTAAGCCCAAGAGCTGGAGGTTGCTGTGAGCTGTGTGATGTCACAGCACTCTACCAAGGGTGACAAAGTGAGACTGTCTCAAAAAAAAAAAAAGGCATAGGCTGGATGATTGGATGAAAAAACACAAGCCATCCATATGATGTCTCCAGGAGACACACCTAGCCCTGAAGGACAAATAAAAACTCAGGGTTAAGGGATGGAAAACATGTCTTAACTCAGGGTTAAGGGATGGTATCAAGCAAATGGAAATCAGAAGAAGGAAGGGATTACAATCTTATTCTCAGATACAAGCAGATTCAAAGCAACTTTAATTAAGAAAGACTAAGATTGGCACTTCATACTGGTCAAAAGAACAATACAACAAGAAGACATCTCAATACTAAACATTTATGCACCTAACTTAAATGCTCGCAGATTTATGAAACAGACCTTGAGGGGGTCTGAGCAATATGACATCCCATAGTCAAGGACTTCAACACCCCTCTGACAGAACTGGACAGATCATCTAAACTGAAACTAAACAAAGATACACATGACTTAAACATGACCCTAGATCAGTGGTTCTCAACCTATGGGTTGAGACCTTTTTGGGAGTAGAATGACCCTTTCACAGGGGTAGCCTAACACCATCCTACATATCAAATATTTACATTATAATTCATAACAGTAACAAAATTACAGTTATGAAGTATCAACAAAAATAATGTTATGGTTGGGGGTCACCACAACATGAGGAACTGTATTAAAGGATTGCAGCATTAGGAAGGTTGAGAACCACTGCCCTAGATCAAATGGGATTAATATCCCATCTTTACATTCCCTGATTGTCTCCTTCATGTACAAAGCACACCATCCCAAAGTAAAAGAATATACTTTTTTCTCATCAGCTCATAGCATATACTCCAAAATAGATCAAATCCTAGGATACAAACCTCAGCACAATTAAAGGAATAGAATTTATACCATGTCACTTCTCAGACCACAAGGTCATAATGGTGAACCTCAACTCCAACAAAATTATTCATCCCCACACTAAGTCTTCAAAATTAAACAACCTTATGCTGAATGGTAGTTGGGTTCAGGAAGAGATTAAAAAGGAACTTGTTAATTTCCTCAGGCACAACAACAGTGAAGACAAGAGTTACCAAAACCTCTGGATAAGATGGATTAAAGACAACAGCAAAAGTAGTCCTGAGAGGAAAATGTATTGCTTTAGATGCCTACCTTCGAAAAACAGAAAGTGAACACATCAACACACTCATAAAACACTTTATGAAATTGGAAAAAGAAGAACAATCTAATGCTAAACCAAACACAAGAAATTAAATAGCCAAAATTAAGTCAGAGATCAATGAACTTGAAATCATTCAAAAAATTAATGAAACAAAATTGGTTTTTGAAAATGTAAATAGACTAGATAAACCCTTAGCCAGAGATACTAGTAACAGAAAAGTAAAATCTCTATTAACCTCAATCAGGAATGATGAAGGGGAAATAACAAATGCCACAGAGGTACAAGAGACTATCTCTGAATACTACAAGAAACTCTATGCCCAGAAATTTGACAATGTAGAGGAAATGGATCAATACTTGGAATCACACCCACTTCCTAGACTTAATCAAGATGAAATAGACCTTCTGAACAGACTAATTGCAAGCACTGAGATTAAAGAAACAATAAAAAATCTCCCCCCCCCCAAATGCTCTAGTCCAAATGGCTTCACGCCAGAATTCTATCAAACCTTCAAAGAGGAGCTTATTCCCATACTGCAGGAATTATTCTAAAAAATTGAGGAGAAAGGAATCTTCCCCAACACATTCTATGAAGCAAACATCAACCTGATACCAAAACCAGGTAAAGACCCAACTAAAAAGGAGAACTACAGACCTATTTTGCTAATAAATATAGATGCAAAAATTCTAAATAAAATCCTAGCTACTAGATTACAGCTTATCATTAAAAAACTCATACATCATGATGAAGTGCGATTCATCCGAGGGATGCAAGTATGTTTTAACATACGCAAATCCATAAACATAATTCACTATATCAACAGGAGCAAAAACAAAGACCATATGATCCTCTCAATAGATGCAGAAAATGCATTTAATAAAATTCAACATCCTTTCCTAATTAGAACACTGAAGAATATAGGCATTGGCAGAATATTTCATAAACTGATCAACGCCATCTATGACAAAGCCACAGATAATATTATACTGAATGGAGTAAAACTGAAAGATTTTTCACTCATGAAACTTTAAGACAAGAAATAGCTGAAGATGTTAACAAATGGAAAAACATATCATGCTCATGGCTGGGAAGAATCAACATCATTAAAATGTCTATACTACACAAAGCAATATACAATTTTAATGCAATTCCTATCAAAGCTCCATTGTCATATTTTAAAGATCTTGAAAAAATACTTCATTTTATATGGAATCAGAAAAAACCTCGAGTAGCCAAGATATTACTCAGAAAAAAACAAAGCATGAGGAATCATGCTACCAGACCTCAGACTATACTAGAAATCAATAGTGATCAAAACAGCATGGTACTGGCACAAAAACAGAGAGGTAGATGTATGGAACAGAATAGAGAACCAAGAGATGAATCCAGCTACTTACTGTTATTTGATCTTTGACAAGCCAATTAAAAACCTTCAGTGGGCAAAAGATTCCCTATTTAACAAATGGTGCTGGGTGAACTGGCTGGCAACCTGCAGAATACTGAAACTGGACCCACACCTTTCACCATTAACTAAGATAGACTCTCACTGGATTAAAGATTTAAACTTAACACATGAAACTGTAAAAATACTAGAAGAGAGTGATGGGAAAACTCTTGAAGAATTCGGTCTGGGTGAATATTTTATGAGGAGGACCCCCCCCAAGTAATTGAAACAGCTTCAAAAATACATTACTGGGACCTGATCAAACTGAAAAGCTTCTGCATAGCCAAGAACACAGTAAGTAAAGCAAGCAGACAGCCCTCAGAATAGGAGAAGATATTTGCAGGTTATGTCTCCAACAAAAGTTTACTAACCAGAATCCACAGAGAACTGAAATGTATAAGCAAGAAAAGAACAAGTAATCCCATCTCAGGCTGGGCAAGGGACTTGAAGAGAAACTTCTCTGAGGAAGACAGGCACACAGCCTACAGACATATGAAAAAATGCTCATCATCCTTAATCATCAGAGAAATGCAAATCAAAACTACTTTGAGATATCATCTAACTCCAGTAAGATTAGCACATAACATAAAGTCCCAAGACCAGAGATGTTGGCGTGGATGTGGAGAAAATAAAACACTTCTACAGTGCTGGTGGGAGTGCAAATTAATACATTCCTCTTGGAAAGATGTTTGGAGAACACTTAGAGATCTAAAAATAGATCTGCCATTCAATCCTATAATTCCTCTACTGGGTATATACCCAGAAGACCAAAAATCACATTATAACAAAGATATTTGTACCAGAATGTTTCCTGCAGCCCAATTCAGAATTGCTAAGTCATGGACAAAGCCCAAGTGCTCATCAATCCACGAATGGATTAATAAATTGTGGTATATGTACACTATGGAATGTTATGCAGACTTATAGAAAGATGGAGACTTCACCTCTTTCATGTTTACATGGATGGAGCTGGAACATATTCTTCTTAGTAAAGTATCTCAAGAATGGAAGAAAAAGTATCCAATGTACTCAGCCCTACTGTGAAACTAATTTATGGCTTCCATATGAAAGGTATAACCCAGTTATAACCTAAGAATATGGGGGAGGGGGAGAGGGAAGAGGGAGGGGGAGGATGGGCAGAGGGAGGGCGATTGGTGGGATTACACCTACGGTGCATCTTACAAGGGTACATGTGAAGCTTAGTAAATGTAGAATATAAATGTCTTAACACAGTAACTAAGAAACTGCCAGGAAGGCTATGTTAACCAGTGTGATGAAAATATGTCAAACTGTCTATAAAACCAGTGTATGGTGCCCCATGATCACATTAATGTACACAGCTATGATTTAATAAAAAAAATAAAATAAAATAAAACAAAGCCAGGGGCATCAGTCTACCAGACTTTAGGCTATACTACAAGGCCATAGTGGTCAAAATAGCATGATATTTGCACAAAAATAGAGACATAGACAATTTGAACCTAATAGAAAACCAGGAGTTGAAACAAATATTGTACAGCCACCTAATCTTTGATAAACCAAACAAAAACATACACTAGGGGAAAAGACTCCCTATTCAATAAATGATGCTGGGCAAACTGGATATCCACATGTAAAAGACTGAAACTGGACCCGCACCTTTCTCCACTCACCAAAATTGATTCCAGGTGGATTAAACACCTTAATCAAAGGCACAAAATAATTAAAATCCTCAAAAAAAGTGTGGGGAAAACACTGGAAGTATCAGCCGGGGGAAGGACTTTAGGAGGAAGACTTCCATGGCAATCGCAACAACAAGAAAAATAAACAATAGGACTTAATTAAACTGAAAAGCTTCTGTATAGCTAAGGTGACAACAACCAAAGGAAATAGACAACCTATACATTGGGGAAGGATATTTGAATATTTTGATTTAGATAAAACCTTGATAACTAGAATCTACAGAGAACTCAAATTAATAAACATAAAAAGAGCCAACAATCCCTTAGATCACTG
>CAUYPK010103081.1:0-10951 GCA_963574355.1 Loris lydekkerianus
ACTTCTCTGCTCAAAAATTTGTGGCTCCTAACTGCTGAGTATAAGACATTTTACATGTCTCCACTTGAATCTTC
The DNA here is from genome assembly GCA_963574355.1 of Loris lydekkerianus. Taxonomy (NCBI): domain Eukaryota; kingdom Metazoa; phylum Chordata; class Mammalia; order Primates; family Lorisidae; genus Loris; species Loris lydekkerianus. The sequence continues at coordinate 75 of CAUYPK010103081.1, forward strand.
AATAGCCTGTAAAATGGGGATATATTACCCAACCCTGCCTTCTGCAAAGCAGTGTTGCAAGATTAAATAAGATTGAACCAATTCCTACTATCCACAATAGCTTTGTTCTAGAGAGTCAATGTGAACACTTACTTTAGTGAATATCAAACCATTAGTTCTAGAAAAAGACACACGGTTAGAATCGTGCAAGGCCCTGGTCACATCTGTGTCAACTGATCCTATGCATATAATCTTTTAAAAATGTATGTTCCTGCTGAAAGAGATCTGATTTAGTATATAGCATTAACAGACTAATGGTGATGAGATGGCCAACAGTACTGTCACTCACAGCTGAAAGAAGTTGATCTGACATGTGTTTTCTCCAGAAAATAAATCGCAGGTATCTCATACTCCGGAAACCACACAGCACGGGAGGCTATGTTTAGCAGCCATTTTGAACAGTGGAATCACCAAGAGAAAGCACAAAAAGTGTAAAAAAACAGGGCACAAAATAGACCCACAAAAAGGACATTTGTTTATAGCATGAGAGCTTAAGTCAGGAGGCCGAGCTTGGTCCTGTGCAGCCTCACCTAGGGACGTTGCACAGGGAATGACTCAAATTTCTTGCCACTCTGTGCAAATGTGCAAGAGACCAGGAAAGCCCCACATGGATGATATTTACGGGTTACAAATAATTTTAAGGAGTAGATGAGTTTGTAAATACAGAGTCCACAAAAAATGAGGACAGACCATATTATGAAAGCAACTTTCAAAAATGAAGCACAGTGTATGGCCCAGATATAACGATAGTAATAAAAATAACAGTACATATTTTGAGTGCTAGGAGTTCTTCAAAGCACTTTACATAAATGAATTCATTTCAAGTCTACAAACTCCTTAAGAATTATTATTATGTCTATTTTATAGATAAGGAAACTAAGGAAGAAAGAGTCAAGTGCTTTTCCTACTTCTTTACAAACATTCTCTCCTTGATTTAACTCTAGCCAGCTCCTCTGAGCTTGGTGTTAACGAGGCCTTAATCTCGGCTTGCAAAGCCTTAAACAAATGTGAACATAGTTTCTAACAGCTCAAGGCTGTATCCCTAAGATAATCCCAGTTCCCTTAAAGTGGTTGTTTGAGAAAATTCCAGGGCATCAAAAAATTTTACTGTTTATTTCAACAAACACCTGAAGTCAGGATCCCTGTGTCAGAGTCTTGGGAGCAGGATAGAATCCTAACTTTGATAGTCGCCAGTTGCCACACGCAGCTGACCTAATCTCATGTACACTGACAAGCTCTTTGCCATTGTTCCCTCCTCCGACTCTCCTGAGCCTCTGTTCACCTTCCTCCTACTCCTTCATTCTCCTCTAAAAATCCTGTCACCTCTGTTCAAATCAAAGTTGAATGCAGTTCATGCTGGAGTCTTCTACTTAGTGCAAGAGTTACTACTCATATAAAAATCTGTCCTTATCATTTTAACTTCTGTCTGACTTTGTTTATCTTTAACAGTTCCCCAGTTAAAAGGGGAATAACTGGGATTTGTACCCAGGTCAACTTATCGAAAGCCCAGATCCTCAACCACTATGGGATGAACAGAAGCGGATTTTCTACCACTCCCTAAATGCACCCTCTGCTCTAGTCATTAGTCATGAGGTCTCCCACATACTTATTATTTCATCACACACATTTCGGGATCCTTCAGAATACCTGGTACTGTGTTAGTAACAGTCTAGGAGGTGAGCATAATTCAACAATTCATGGAATAGGGGCATCAGATGGGTAGTATTGTGGTATTACAGATTTATGTTATTACAGAACTTAAAAGTAATGGGAAAATTGTTGAAATATCTCTAAATTAAGGTTTTTCAGGTCAAGCATCTAGGAGAAAGTTGAATTTAGAAGACTTTAGATTAAAAAATAGAAATTAAGTAAAAATTTTTTAAAGGAATTAGAATGCACAAGATACACATGTATCAGTACAGATTTGAAGGCTCCTAAGCCTTTCGGAAAACTAGGGCATTTTTAAGCCAAAGATGTAGGAAATGGGTGAGGCTAAAAGTCATTTTAAAGAGGTGAAAGGGTGGCCAGGGTAAAAACTCTCTAGATCAAACTCAGCATCTGTATTTTCTCTCAAATGTTATGAGCAGTCACTGAATGAGTTTAAGCAGATTTTAGACATAAACAAATTTGGATTTTAGAAAGACAACTCTGGAGGTACTGTAGAGGAGAGATTAGAAGGGATAAGACTGGAAGTGGAAAGACCTGTGGGGAGAACATTGCAGTAATCCAAGCAAGACTGGGCTCTAGGCTGAGGTGCTGTTAGGCTACAGGCAGAGGAGGCCAAGGAGATGGGACAGCAGAGCTAGTCTTTGTAGGAGGAAGAAACTAAGCTCCCTCTCACATCACCTGGACTGCTGTGCTATTCCACAGTTCCTCCTCCTAAATGTCATGTTCACTTCTACTGCTATACCTCATTCTATCTTCCAATCATTTGCTCTTCTTTCTCTTACCTATTCAAACTAAGAGTTTGACCCAAGCTTCACCTTTCTTATAAACCTGCCCTAATTACAGTGTCTCAACAACTCCCCCACTCCTTTAAGTTCTGTAATGCCAGCAAACACTAAATATCCTGGCAGAATTATATTTTAAAAATCATGTCATTTATACGGAAGAGATTTATCCCTCTCTAACTTAACTGTCTGCTTCTTCACGCCCACAATTTTGTCTTACAATTAATTCTTTTCATTTCCTTCAATGTCTACCACAAATTTCTTGCACATAGCAAGTCAGCAGACATTCAATAAAGAATAAGAGTCCTCCATAGGCAAAGAACTTGTATCAGCTCAGTTATCCCTTTAGATCAGCTGCATGAACTATTTGCCTTTCTCCACAGGCCATTAATAACAGTATACAGCACAAACTACTTTTACACCATCTAAAACTCAGTGGATCACAGGAATAACTTCATTTCGCTTTCAAGGCCTATGACCCCAGATAAAAACAATCCATGATCCCCAATTTTTTCTTCACGTTCTCATCTCAAATTCCAACTACTTTCCTCATGTTAAATGGCTTTATTCTTAAACCTGATAGAAGGATTTCTTTCCATTATTTATAGCACTAAAATGTTTGCAATTTTCTCTAACTTCTTTGGAATTTTCACAAAATAAAAATGTCCTTTGCAGAACCTCCCCCCCCCCCCCGCCATAGTAAGCATCTTACCAAATGTTACCCATTTTCATGTGGGCACCCCAACAAGGGTAATCTTGCTTCTCTTTCCTTCCCAACCATCTCTTGTCTTTTCCAGACTAATTTAGTGAATGTATTTTTTGGTCAAAGCATTTAAAAAGCACCTAAGAGGAATTAGATGCTGAGAGAAGACTTCAAGGATGACTAGCCGGTGGTTAGAGACCCCCAAAATCTTTATCCCTCTCTCCCCAAACCGCTACTTTTCTTACTCTGCTTCATGTTTTAGCTGTCCATGTCTCCTGGGCAGTGTTGTTTATTGGTTTCTGATTACCTAGTAAATTCATATCATCTTTTGCCGTAAGTTAAGTAAGACTTCATGTTAACCAATGATTTTTTTAACCCTTTTATGTATCTATAATATATTCCACCCAATTCAAATCTCTTCTTGTTTCTGTGAGTCTCTATCATAATGTATCCTCAGAATTAATTTCACCCCACACTTCTCTTTTGATCTGAATAACGCTTATTATTTACTCTTCAAACTTTCCTATGCCAAGACAGTTGTGAGTAATCCCTCCAGCAATATCAACTAGGCCAACTGTTACTCATGTTCATTTTTTTCCTTGTTCCTAAAAATGTTTCTGAAATGAATAAGTGGTACTGACTGGTCATTGTATAAAGAGCAGCATAACAAATACCGCAAGAATATCCAATGGAAAAAATATTTAATCTTCACATAAATTGGCAGCTGAATTGGGCATTGAGGAGACCCGTAGAGCTGATCAGAGCAGACCAGTTTTCTAACACTGGAGACTTTATTTGCATATAGACTGTACAATATATGAGGAAAGGGAATACTGATTTTATACAATCTCTGTTACTAAGCCCTTTGTAAAAGATGTAGTCGCTGATAATTAATAAATATTTTAATGTGCAGAGACCCAACTTTCACTTTCTACCCAAAGCTGGAATTTTTAAAGACCCACCTTGTATTCTGTTTACCTTTCAACTAGTCCATTTACATTAGAAAGTTGTCAATGGTTTCAGAAAAAGACTTTGAAAAAAGGTTATATAAAACTCCAATAGCAAAAACATAAGTTTAAAACTGGGTGCACACAAGGTAGAGTGTGTTTCCGTAAACCAATCCTTAATTTATAGAGAAGCGTTTTTAATTAAAATAATTAGCATCGAGCTCTATATATGGTATAGCAGATAAAAGGATTTACATGTTAGTATTTCAAATGTCAAAAGATAAAATAAAATAATCAAAACAATCCCATTTCAATTTTACAACATAATTTTTAGATACTGCAGATTTTTATTTGAAATTGAAATAATCAATTAGTGGGGTCTAAAAAATGTTTTGTTTTCAAAACCCCTAATTCCATAGGGTCATCAATGAAAGCATTCAAGGAGTAGCTAAGGCCCTTTCTTTTCGTAAAATTGCAAGCCGTCTTTGCCTTAAGCATTACACTCTCTAGCAACACCAGTCTTTGACTCCTCTGAGCTGAGAAGAGCCTTTATGAGTCATATGTTGAAAAACTAGGGATATTGAGATCTCAGAATTATTAACTACAGGGAGAAAGTAAAAATCAAAACTCATTCAATAAATTTCACTGCACTCAGATTAAGAGAACAGGTGCCTGAACACACATCTGAAGAAAAAATTAGAGGATGCTTTCTAGCACTGCGGCCTGCCTCTGGCTAAGCAGTTGGGGGTCTCTCCTTGTGACCACAGAATAACACAGGCAGCACTGGAGGGACCAGAAAACCTCTTTTGTTCATCCTGCAAACAGAGCAAAGTGGCTGAAAGCTTCTGGTTTCCTTCTGCTGTGGTAATTAACAGAGATACAGAGCTGCCATCTAGTGACTCAGAAGGAAAAGACAAGGTGATTTACATGAAAATTAAGACTGTGAATTTCTGTTAAAAAAAACAAAGCATTCAAGTTAGTATGTAGTGAAATTAACACAATTTAGGACAAATGTATAGGTAAACTAGTGTACCTATGAGCCTCTATAATGTACCTTTTCATCTCTCATAAATGGTAAAGTTTAAATACAATAGAATAACTTTCAAGTTAAACTTCTCATCTCATCCATCTGACGATCTGGTCATGAGACAGTACTAAATAGCCATAAGGTGATTATGAACATAAAACCATAATTGTTTATCATTAAAGAAGCATAAAAATCAAACAGACTATAGTCCAATCTTGGCTCAACACTTTATCAAATTTGTGAACTTAGACAAGTTACTTTGAACACCTTATACGTTTTCTTTTATAGTTAAATGTGGATTACAATAGTCACTTTGAAGGATTAGCGTAAGCCTTGCATAAAGTAAGTCAGCAAAAAAATGCCTATGCAATAGGCTGATAATAAATTCTAATTCTTTGTATCTCTCTATGGACAATTACTTTTTGGTTCTTATAAAACATACTCATATCATTTAAGAAAAGAACCACCCTACAAAATAAACTTTTAGGAGGCACAGAAAGATGGCTGAAGAGAAAGCTCCAGAGCTTGTCCCTTTGCATGAACACCTCATTTAACAAGTGCCCACACAACCAAGCATCTTTGGAAGAATCCCAAATCAAGTAAGCGATCATACTACCGGGTTTTAACTGACGTCGAGGAAAGAAGCACAAAAGAGGGCAGAACAGACAGTCCTGCACCACCTCCCTCATCCCCTGGCCATGCTGTGCTAGTGCACTGGGGAGAGAGAAGTTGTGTGTCGTGGGGAGAAGGATTGAAGTCATTACACAGCTTTGTGTTGAATCTCATGGCCACTCTGGCACAGGGAAAAAAAGCACAGGGCAGAATTGTGTTACTGTCCATGCAGGGAGAATTTTGACCAGCCCAGCCAGAGGAAAATTCTCCGCCCCCAAAGCCTGAGTTCTCACCAGCCCCACCACCAGTAAAGACCAGTCTGGTGCCTAGACTAAATGTGTAAGGCATTTAGGCCATAAGGGTTGCAGTCCTTGGGCAATTCCCGTGGCTCTGCTGGCTTGGAGTCAATGGACTGAGGTGCATGTGACCCGTGAGACACCAGCAGCTAACCGGCCAGCGCCTGTGTCACCCCTCCCCCAATCACAGGTAAAGTGGCCCTCCCTTCTACTTTAAAGAGGGAAAGTGACAAGATCAAAGGACTTTGTTTGGCAACTCCGTTACCATCTCAGCCACAGGAAAATAACTACCAAGCAGACTTTTGAGGTCGAGTCCATGCCTGAGTTCCTGGAAGGCATTTCTGAACCTTCCTGGCCCACAAGGAAACATGCTCCCTTGAAGTGTAGCCCTGGTTGGATTCATCATCTGCTAAGTCATATGAATAAACTCTGAATAAACATCAGATGTGGCACCTGTGGCTCAAAGGAGTAGGGCACTGGATGCATGTACCGAAGGTGGTGGGTTCAAACCCAGCCCTGGCCAAAAACTGCAAAAAATAAACATCAGAGGTAGCCAGGAAAAAACGCCATCACTGGCTGTGGGTAAGATTAGGCTGGTTTCAGGTGTGACTAGGTACTGGTAGCCATGCCGGGAGTACCCATGTCACTTCTCTCCCAATTCTAGCAGCCCAGCATAGACAGTGAGAGATTGTGCCTGGTAATCTAGGGAATTCTCTTGTCTCTTACCAAGGTAGTCCATCAGAAATCTGTAAGAGTCACAGTATTACTGGACTTGGGGCACCCTCAGTGCTGATAAACAAGCAGTGACCAGAGACTTGAACCGCAACACTCAATCGCATTTGAGAATATGGAAAGCCTTCACAAAAAAAATGGATTCAAACAACCTCAGACTTTAAAGACTAAAATAAAGACCTAACTCTTCACTGCCCAGATATTGATGAATATCCACAAGTATCAAGAACAGCCAGGAGACATGACCTCACCAAATAAGCTAAAGAAGGTGCTAGTGACAATCCAGAGGGATCGAAAGGGGTGGCCTTTAAATAAAAAATTCAAAATACCTGTCCTGAAGAAGCTCAGTAAACTTCAGGACAACACAGACAAAGAATTCAAAAGCCTATTAGAAATATTTAACAAAGTCTGAAATAATAAGAAGAAGAAGAAGAAGAAAAAGAAGAAGAAGAAGAGAAAGAAGAAAAATCTTGCAGAAATTCTAGAGCTGAAAAATTTGTCAGAGCCTCTCAAACAGCAGACCTGACCAGAAAGAAGAATCCCAGTGCTTGAAAACAGTCTATTTGAAAATGTATAGTCAGATAAGAAAAAAGAAAAATAAAATTGAAGTATACCTACAAGATATAGGAAATAGAACAAATATAAGAGTGATTGACCTTAAAGAGGAGGTAGAAGGAAACTGCAGTAGGAAGTTTATTCATAGACATTATAACAGAGAACTTTCCAAGCCTAGAGAATGATAACAACATTCAGGTATAAGAAGGTCACACAACACCAAGCAGATCTAGCCTAAACAAGGCTACCTCAAAGCAATTAATAATCAAACTCCCAAAAGGCAAGGATTAAACAAAAGATCCTAAAGCAGCGGTTCACAACCTGTGGGTCGCGACCCATAGGAACTGTATTAAAGGGTCGTGACAGTAGGAAGGTTCAGAACCACTGTCCTAAAGGAAACAGGAAGAAAGAAAAACAATGTGTCTGGACGATGACTTCTCAGTGGAAATTTTACAGGCCAGGACAGAGAGGTATGACTTACTCGAAGGGCTGAAGAAAAAAAGCCTTGACCCAGGAATATAATATCCTGCACAGGCATCTGTATTCTTAAAAAAAAAAAAGGAGAAATAAAGACTTTTCTAAATAAAACCTGAGGGATTTCAGTAACACCAGACCTCTCCTACAAGAAATTCTAAAAGGAATTCTTCAATCTAAACAACAACAACAACAAAAAAGAATATAAACATACAATAAAACATATTCTGAAGGTGTGTAACTTACTGGTAACAGTCTGGGCACAAATACAGAATATCCTCTTACTATAATGGCATAATTGCAGTGTACAAACCACTTGTATCTACAATAGGAAGACTAAAAGACAAATCTATCAAAAATAACTTTTGAGAGATAAATAATACAAAAAGATAAGGATGAAACAAAATTTTTAAAAATTGGGGAGATAGAGTTAAAGGGGAAATTTTTCATTAGATTTCTCTTTTGTTCATTTATTTATTTGTAAGAAGAGTTGTCATAAATAAAATAATTGGTTATAAAATGTTTCTTGCTAGTCTTATGGTAACTCAAATTAAAAGACCTACAATAAATATACAGAAAATAAAAAACAAGAAGTTAAAACACTACCAGAGAAAATCACTTTTAAAAGGAAGTCAGGAAGGAAGGAAGGACAACAAAAAAGTAGAAATCAAATAACAACATGGCAGTAGTATGTCCTTATAAGTAATAACATTGAATATGGATGGACTAAATTCTTCAATCAAAAGACAGAGTTGCTGAATAGGTTTAAAAAAAAAAAAAAAAAAAAAGAGCCAAAATTGTTGTCTGGAAGAAACAATTCACTTCCAAAGACATACCTAAACTTAAAATTAAGGAATGGAGGAAGATATTCCATGCAAATGTAAACCAAAAAAGAGGATAGCTATGCTTTCATCAGATAAAAGAGATTTTGAGATAAAACCTATAAAAAGAGAAAAAAGAGGTCATTATATTATAATAAAGGTTTGAATTCAGCCAGAGGATAGAAAAAAAAAAAAAATATATATATATATCCCCCCACATTGGAGCACCCAGACAAACGTTATGAGACCTAAAGAGAGAGAGAGACCCAGTACAATATTTGCAGTGACCTCAACACCTCACTTTCAGCATTGGACAGATCATTGAAACAGCAAATCAGTAGTGAGACATTGGACTTAATATGCACTACAGACCAAATAGGCCTAAGAAATATTTACAGAATATTTCAACTAACACCTGCAGAATTCACATTCTCCTCAGCTCACAGATCATTCTCAAAGATAGACCATATGATAGACCACAAAACAAGTTTCTAAAAATTTCACAAAAACTAAAATCATACCAAGTACTTCTTTTGACCACAATGGAATAAGACCAGAAATCAGTAACGAGAGGAACATTGGAAAGATACAAACACAGAGAAAGTAAACAATATCCTCCCAAATAATGAGATTAAGAAAGAAATTTTAAAATGTCTTAACATAAATTAGTATAAAAAAATACAACATCAAAACCTATGAAATACAGTAAAAGCAGAAATAAAAGTTCATAACCATTAGTGCCTGCATCAAAAGAGTAGAAGAGCTTCAATAAACAACTATATGATGCATTTCAAAGAACTCGAAGGACAAGAGCAAACCAAACCCAAAGTCAGAATTAAAGAAATAAATTCAGAACAGAAACAAATGAAACTGGAACCAAAACCAAAAATAATTTAAGAAAATAAATCAATGAAACAAAAAGTATTCTGGAAAGATAAACAAAATTGACATGCCTTTAGCAAAACTAAGAAAAAAAGAAGACCCAAGTAAAGAGATGAAAATGGAGACATATGAGGTCTGACAATTAAGTTTGCAAATGCATCCTAGAAAATGTGTTACATACTTCATTGCTGAGTATCACTGTGGTCACCTTCAAAGTACTGGCCCTGGGAAGTTATGAACTGATGCCACTACCTACTCCACCCATCAAAGCAATTTAGGAATTCTTTTTCTAGAATGGCCATAAGAGCTATTGTATTGCACTGAATGTCTTGAATGTCACCAAAATGTCTTCCTTTTAATATTTCTTTCATCTTCAGGTAAAGAAAAAAGTCACAGGGTGCCAGATAAGGTCATTAGGGAGGGTGTTCCACAAAAGTTATTTGTTTACTGGCCAAAAACTTCCTCACAAGCAGTGCCATGATGAAAGAACCTTGAGCTACTGGGGGAAAGTTCAGGGTTCAAAAAAACAAAGTTCACTTTTTCAATGCAAGATCTTCAACATTTCCCACTAGTAAACTTGGCTAACTGTTCAGCTGGTACAAACTTATAATGAATAATCACTCTGATACGAAAAAAAGTTAGTGATAGAATTTTAAATCTTGATTTGAACTGATGGGCATTTTAGTCTTGGAAAACTGGCTGACTTCCATAGTTTAGTTTGATGCTTTGTTTCACAGTTGTATTGGTACACCCATGTTTCATCACCAGTGATGACATGCCTCAAAATATCATCTTGCCCATCCAAAAGGTCTGAGCAAACTTTGACTGTCTTTTGCTTTTGCTCATAGGTGACTCCTTTGCGTCCATTTTTGCAAACATCTTATTCATGCTAAGATTTTCAGTTAAGATGTTCCTGTTTGTCTATGGATGTTTCACTTGGTCTGATATGCTTTTTACAGTCAGTCAATAATGCTGATGTACAGTTTGACAAATTCTTGCAATGTTTTCATCAGTTCTGCTTGTTACTAATCCCCAATAGCTCTTCATTAGTGACACTTTATCTCCCGTCAGAAAAATGTTTAATCCATTTGTACAATGCCATTTTCTTCATGGCCTTAAGCTTATAAATTTTAACTGACATATCCTTGATTTCACTTCCACACTTGCCAAGTAATAAGAAATTTCATGTTTGTTTGTTGCTCTATTCCAAGCTTTGACATTCTTGTGATGGCACACAAAATTATGCAACAACAATTAATGCCACTCAGCCTGATATCACAACATGTCAACATGTACACACTGATATACCAAGGTTATGAATCCTTACTGAGTGTTTGTA
>CAUYPK010103082.1:0-11922 GCA_963574355.1 Loris lydekkerianus
GTTCTCTTGAATAAACCCTGTGGTTTGACTTGTTGATTCTATTATAGTAGTTTGTTATTCAGTTAATTTTTCATATTGACCTGGACTGGCAATCCTGGTAAGAAATCCCTTTTGTGATACATGCATAAAAATTTTGTATGCAAATGGACATTTCCTGCACCTATACAGAATATATCTCATAGATTGGATACTGTGTTTCCCCATTTGGCAGAGAAACATACAATTCTATCAGTATAGGTCAAGTTAATTCAAGGTGCTAAGCTCCAGGGAACCTTCTCACTTTATGCATCCCAGCAGTTGAGAGTAAAGGCACATGCCACCAATGCTGGGGAAGTTTCAATTATTTCTTGAACAAGAGGTGTCTTACTATGTTGCTAAGTCTGGTCTTAAACCCCTTACCTTCCAGGGATCTTTCTGCCCCCATATATCAGAATATCAGAGATGGCAAGTTCATACCAGGCCCAAACCAAAAACTGCAAAAATAAAAAAGAAAAGAAGAGAAAAGAAAAGAAGAGAAGAGAAGAGAAGAGAAGAGAAGAGAAGAGAAGAGAATAAAGGAGAGGAAAGGAAAGGAAATGAAATGAAAGGAAAGGAAAGGAGAAGAAAAGAAAAGAAAAGAAAAGAAAAGAAAAGAAAAGAAAAAAAAAAGAAAAGAAAAGGGAAAAGAAAAACTAGCTGGGGCATTGGGGTGGGTGCCTGTAGTCCCAACTACTTAGGAGGCTGAGGCAAGAGGATCACTTGAACCCAAGAGTTTGAGATTGCTGTGAGCCATGATGCCATAGTACACTATTCAGGAAGAAAGAATGAGACTCTGTCTCAAAAACGAAACAAGCATGGTACAGATCTATCCTTTTTATAAGGCCACTAAAAACAATGAAATAGATCTGTATGTATTGGCATGAAAAGATGTCAATGATCACGGTCAAGTGAAGAAAGAAGCAAGGTAAAATACAATAGATATAATATGGTTGCACGCACACACATATATGTATTTGTATATTGCTAGATGAATGGAAAAACTCTGAGGGCTGACACACTCAACAGTGGTTATCTCTGGAAAATGACTCCCTAAAGATGTGACCTTTTTTTGTTATGTGATAGACTATACAAAGGGCCTCAACAAATGTCAGAACCCACCTCCTCAGACTAGAATGTTCCTTGTACACAGGTCCCTTCTTTGGTGGCAAAACCCTTCTTAGCTCTTCATCTGTAGATGGACAGGGGATTTGGAAGGAGGGAGATCAGAGCATCTTCATCCTTATTCACTTAGCCCTGGGTTCCTGCTCTGATAAACACATCTCTCCAGAATACAGGTGTAGATCCTGTAGCCTTTGGATGGGAGACTCAACCTTCTCTACACCTAGACCTCCCATACCAGCAGCCTGTGGTTTGGTGTTAGGGTGCAGACAAGGAGACATGGTCAGATGCTGCCCACTGTCCAGCTTGGGGACCTTTGGGCACCCAACTGGGAATCTCTGTACTAGGTCTACATGCCCTGTTGGGCACTTGAATTACTAAACAGCATGGCCTGAGACAACTCTGGCCTCCTTGGCATCTGGCAGATCAAATCCCTGTTTGGCCCTAGGCCCTTCTGGCTATGTGGCCTCGTGCTAGTCCTGTATGTATCCTCTCAGCCCCAGTTTCCTTATCTGTACAGTGAAGATACCATCTCTCTGAGACAGCAGGTGTGAGGACTCCGTGGAAGCACAAGGTGCTTAATACATAGCTTACAAATTTAGCTTGATAAATCACAGCTACTCCCGAGTTGCAGGCCTCCTTCTCTGCTGTCTTACCCAATAACCCAGGGTAAGAAGGAAATAACTTCTAGTGCATCCTAAGGTCATAAGGAGGTGGCTTATGGGCTAATTTTAAAAATAGCCTTTAAAGCATAGGGAAATCCTAATAGTTAGGATTCGTCATTACGATCTAAATTTAAAATAGGGAAAAGAATATTTTCTGGTTTCCATCCCCTGCCCTGGGCTTTCATCTTTTCCCTCTAGAAGTAAATGTTGCTGTAAGCAACTTCTCTCCCAAACCCCCCCAGTTTTTTGGCCGGGGCTGGGTTTGAACCCAGAACCTCTGGTACATGGGGCTGGCGCCCTACTCCTTTGAGCCACTGGCATTGCTCACAACTTGTTATATTTAGGGAAAGGATGGTGTTCACTGTTACAGTGTCCCCTTTAGGAGAAAATAATCAAATCTGGCTCCAGGCATAAGTGTTCTTCCAAGAAACTTCCAAGAAACTTCTAAGAAATCTTAAGGATACAGTAAACTACTAATGATCTTACTTCCTTTATTGTTGTGGCTTCTAGGAAGCTCAGAGTCACTTCTACTTATTATAGGAACATTTATGAGGCTGTTATTCACACTGCAGAATGTATTCGAGAAGGACCTAAAGTATTTCCTGAACTGGTTTGTCTTCTTTCCTCATGGACACTGTGAATTATGTAAGAGATTGTATTACCATCTTTATCTTGAAGAAATTTCTTTGTTGGTCAAAGGGTATAGTAGGTTTCAGTTATAAGATGAATAAGTCCTGGGGATCTAATGTAGAGTGTGATGACGATAGCTAACAGTACTGTATCGTTAACTTAAAATTTGATAAGAGAGCAGCCTTTAAGCCTTACCTTACCTTACTTCCCCCCAACACACACATACACACACAAATGTAACTATGGGTGGTGATGGATATGTTAATTAATTTGATTGTGGTAACCATTATACTGTGCATGTATATTAAATCATCACATTGTATACCTTGAATGTAAATTTTATTTGTCAGTTAAATATTTTACAATTTTAGGCCTTTGAGCTAGTATTTCAATTGCTGCATTTAGTGGCTTTATTTTTTCCCTAACCTTTATTTTTCCTTAGCTTAATTACCACCTTTACCTAAAAATATTATAAGTGTTTCCATAACTACTATAATACAAACCACTCTTAGAATGAAGCAGGAAATAGTTAAGCAAACAAAAAGTAAACAATCCATTTCCTTTGACAGATCAATCTTTCCCTGCAACTTCTGCATTTTATTCCAAACATCAAGAAGAGATAAAATCATTTAAAGATCATTTGTACATATATATAAAGAATACAGTTACAAACACATATAGGAGAAATTTATCTGATGTTATGATATATAGGCATGTGTGTGTGTACCTATAAATTTCATATACATAGGTACACAAATGTGCCTATATATACGAAATTTAATCTGATGTTATGAGAACATTTCTATGGTTTCTCTCTCCTTTTTCACATTAGATTTCCAAATAAATATGGATATTCACTTACAAAGCATATTTTAAAATAATTACTAATTATGTGAAGATAAAAATATGTTATTAATCAAGACAGAATTTTTGACTATATCTCAAAAATGACTTAGGCATCTTCTTTTGAATTATGTTGGCTGAAATTCTTACCACATGCATTTCAAAATAATTCTTGCATCTGTCCCAATGGATAGAGACACAAGGATAACTCACGCCATTCCTGTCCTAGAAGAAAATACTCCTTGGGCTGGGCGGCCTCTGACTCAGTGTAACGTGAGACAGGCTATATAAGACCACGATTCCACCCCGACAGCTGATGTGACGCTCCCTCAGACCTCCTGTCTGCGCCAACGTTGCTCCAAGATTGGAACTTGGCAAAATGTATTCATACTGTAAATACCAGAGCACAATATGGATACCAAAGCCTTAAAAAGATAACGTCTGCTAGATTTGTACAATGACGAGTTGCTGTTGTTTTTAATGAATTTGAAAAACCATTTTCATTTGCAATCGCACCACTATTTTTTACTGCAAATCTGCAGGAGAACTAGCATGTGCTTAACACCTATTTTCTCACTTCACTGGAAGTCTCTGAGGTCTAATTACTGTGTCACCTTGGCAGGGGAGATTTATTTTCTGAACCTCCACACTACCCAGATTCATAGGGTTTAAAATAGTAAGTAACTCTAGTGCATGAACTTAATAATGATTCAGCTTGGTGACACTTGAAGGGAACAAAAAGCTCTACTTTCCTTGGTGGGCAGCAGATTGCACCCCCAGCTAGGGGTTTCAGTCAGTGGAAATGTAAACAGCAAGAACACTGAAGCCCAGATAATAAGAAATCAGACAAGTCACATGTCATGTTCCAGAAGATTCCTGAGAAGTTAGGGTCTGACAGTAGAATCCAAGAGAGTGCTTTATCTCTCTGTGTCTCTCACTGGGGTTCTGTTAGAACACTGAGCAGAGAAAAGGAACTCCTGGGCCCAGGCCCCAGGCCCTTCACTGCTACGTGACCTTGGGGAAGTCACTCAGTCTTCCTGGGCCTCTATTTCTTCCCCTGTAAAATGAAGCTCAAAGCCTCATTTGCAAATATGTACAGGCCACCTGCTCTGTGCCCAGATCATGATGAATATGACAAACATGGTCTCTACATGGAACCCCATGGAGCTTAGAGTCTATTAGAAGAAATCAATACAAAATTGTTCAAAAGCACATTGATATTTTAAAATACTATCATGACAATAACTAACATTTATAGGAACTCGTAAAGATTATTTCTTGTAATCCCTTAACAACAACTGTATGAAGCAGGTACTATCATTATTCCCATTTTGTACAAGATAAAACTGAGGCTTAATAAAGTTAACTAGATCAGGTCTTTTACTGGTATATTCTACTGACTTCCTTCTTAGCTGACCACAGACCTGGGGACGGTCTTCAGAATTGACTTTTTTGCCCAAGGGTCATTTCCGTCTCCACATACATGGGAATTTATCCATCAGTTCACATCATCGTGTTTGGAAAGCACTGCTTGCTCTGGAAAGTGTGGAAGGTGGCAAAGGAAATGAGTAGCAGGTGGTAGAAATGGAAAGCTTCCATCAGCCCCTCCAGCCCTTCCCCTGCTGGCTGGATGACGGCATGGAATCCAGTCTACTCTCCCTGTTCCAGGGCAAGCCCACTCCACCAGCAAACCAAGTGCAAATCAACTCTAAAGAATAATGAACCACAGAAAGAAACAGGCATGCTGCACTTTCCTCGACCTTTAAACTGATTACAGCCCCAACTGCCTTCTAATTTTGAAGTGAAATGAAACTTCAGTTGAGCTTAGAAGAGAGGCCTGTGCTGAGCTAGCCACCACAGTAATAGATGGTGTTGCTTCTTTGTAAGGGCCCCTATGACTGCCAATTTGGTTAGCACCAAGCACTTTCTGTATGTTGACTCATTTAAACCTTACAACTTCAGGTATTCATTCACTAATTCATTCTATCAACATCTCTTCGGTGCTCACTTTATGCCAGGCACTGTCCTAGGAGGTGAGCCAGCCAGACGTGGTCTTAGTTCTCATGTAGCTTATACTCTAGTAGGGAAGACAAGTAAACGAACAACAGATGTACAGTCAAGCATCAGCAGGCCTTGTCTTGTTGCCCAGAGCTGAGGACACGGAGGCACAAAGGATTCCACATTTTCAAGAAAGCATAAAACAAATGGGGATCTCACATCTCGTGAGGGTTTCCATTATGGCTGAGCAATAGAACCTGGAAAACTTCATGTTAACATTGACATTGGGTGCCATCCAATGACATATTATTGGGCCTGAAATCAATTTATGTTAGGTTGTATCTAACATTTAAAAAACAAAAACCTAAGTTGAATAGAAAATATTGGAAGGCATTGCATGTAATAATTTTTCCTAAAACTTTTTTTTTATTTTTACATATACATGTGTTTATTAGGTTTCCATTTTTTTGCCTTCACAAAATTAAAAAGGCTTAAAATTTAATAACAATAAAAGTGTTTAAGATAAGGACTAGAAACAAAAACCTCACAAAGAAAGAACGAACATAAATACATTCAGAAAAGGAATCAGACAATTGCTACTTCAAAATATTAAGCAATAATAATAATAACAATAATGCAAAGAAAGTAACATTCACATTGTCAAATAAGAGTATGTCTATTATAGAAGGCTTTGACTCTGAGATTCAGTATGGAATCATCAGTTAACTTCTTTTTTTTTTTTTAAGTATCAAAAAATAGACAACTAATATTTATAAATAAAAGCAAAAGATAATTTTGAAAAACCTATCATGTCAAATCTTATAAACAATAGAAAAAGAAGAAAAACTTCAAAATCATACTACTTGATCTGGGTACACCTGATATTACAATTGGAGAAAATACATTATTATAAAGGGGAAATTACAAACACATATTACTTATAAATGAGGATGCAATATCCTAAACAACATATTAACAAGTTGAATTAAAAATTAATGTTTAAGTAATGTACTTTGGTCAAAATTAAATCCAATTTATGTGAGATTAGTCACTATTTTCTTTTCTTTTCTTGTTTTTTTTTTCCTTTTTCTTCTTTTCCTTTCCCTCACCTCTTCCCTCCTTCTCTGTCTGCTCTCCCCTTCCCCCATGCCCTACCATGTCATTAATTGTCCTCATGTCCAAATTGAATATATAGGATTCATACTTCTCCATTCCTGTGATGCTTCACTAATAATAATGTATTCCACCTCCATCCAGGTTAGTACAAATGCTGCAAAATCTCCATTTTTAAAAATAATATCTCATGGTATACATATCCCACAGGTTACTGATCCATTCCTGGGTTGAAGGGACATTTAGGTTGTTTCCACATTTTGGCAATTGTAAATTGGGCTGCGATAAACAGCCTAGTACAAGTGTCTTTATAAAACCTTTAGTTATATATATAAACATCTGCATATTTTTATGAACTAGATTGTGATAATAAATAAAATTATTTTTTCCTGGCAAGGAAGGGGAGATCAAAGAGAACAACTTGAAAAGATTAAGGGTATCTTCAGGAAAGGGAGTCTGTTATCCTGTTACCTACGTAGACATGTGCTTTAAGAGCAGATCTGCAGATAATTTTGCCTGTTTGAGCAGCTGAGGAGAGACATAGTGGGGCAGAGAAAGAGAGGAGGGCAGAAGTCTGTGTGTCCACCATTGGTTTCCTGTGGTTCAAGTGGACATTGGGAGGTAACTTGAACTGTCTTTCTAATGCCCTTAAGAGGGCTAACCCCTGGGTAAGGAGACTCCAAGGGCAAAAAGCTTGGAGTGAAATGACACAGTGGAATCTAGGGTGGTTGTGGAAAAAACAGTCAGAGTCAGGTTCTTCAACATGGTGTCTCCTGTGGGAACAACTCACAAAACATGCTGAGTCGGAGTGCCAAGGTGGGGATGCCTGCCCACAGGCCGGGCACGGGCAAGCAGTCTCTGCCAGAGATGCCAAAGCAGCCCAGAGAAAATCACAACAGGGAGAGAGACAGATGTCCCTATGTCTCCCTCCTTTCCACACACTGTTTTTTTTTAATTCTCCGACTGAATATGCGGTAACTTAAAGCTTAAAAATAAAAAAGAATAAAAGCAAATAGGGACAAAATGGTGACACCTGTGTATGACAAATGATAGGTGCTTGTGATTCTTTGTACCATATGTGTGTGTGTGTGTATGTTTTAAATTTCTCAGAGATGGATGTGTCAGTCAGAGGTCTCCAGAGAAACAAACTAATAGGAGATTATGTATTTATTATTTATATATAAAGAAAGAAATTTAAGTAATCTTAAATAGGCATAAGGCAGAGATTTATTACAGGACATTGGCTCACAATATTATGGGGACTGAAAAGTCCTCACGATCTGCCATCTGCAATCTAGAGATGCAGGAAAGCCAGCGGTGTGGTTCCAAGGCCTGGGAATTGGAGCACCAATGGCATATGGATTCCAGGCCAGGGCTGATGACCTGAGAACCAGGAGCAGTGCCAAGGGCAGGAGAAGACCAATGTCCCAGCTCACACAGGCAGAGTTTAATTCAACCTTCCAGCACCCTTTTGTTGTAGTCAAGCCCTCAACAGACTGGATGACGCCCACCCACATTGCGGAGAACCAACTGCCTTACTCAGTCCATCAATTCACAAGCTAAGCTCCGTGCTAAGCTCCCTGGAAACACCTTGACACACAGACCCAGAAATAATGTTTAAGCAGCTATCTGGGCATCATGTGGCCCAGTCAAGTTGACACTTAAAATTAACCATCACAAAGGGGAGAAGACAGCATAAAATGCCATTTAAGTTCAGACACACAACCAGCAACTTAGAAGAATAACCATCCATCATGTTGACAGACACTGTGTTTCCAAAATAATGGGTTACTCTCCATGTCTTACAGCTTGAAAAATAAAGCCCTGCAGATACAAGGTAACACTGCATTTGTCCCTGGGGGAGAGAAATAACCATGTAAATTATATCACATCACCTCTGTCATTCCAGGGTAGAATCTTAATATACAGCCACTTCCCTCATTGATGAATTGAGTTCCACGCAGACACAAGGACTTTATAAAACCTCAGCGCCTTCCCTCTTGAGCCTGGAATAAGAATCAGACTTTTCCTGAATAAACTAAGGGACTGTGAATCGAGCAACTGACCTTTGTGTTCTTGGTTGATCCAGAACATTTTGACTCTCTGGCGAATGTGCTTGTCCTCGCGCAGTTTCTTCTGCCACTGACGCAATTCTTGAATCTCAGGATTACAGCGAACCTGGAAAATTCCAGTGAAGATTCAGTCCATCTTTTTACATACTTCTATACATTACCTGACTAACCCCGCATACAAAATCCTTTACAAATCAAGTGAATGTACTTTTGATGCTCAATGAATCATTGTTCTAAATGAATTATCTTTTTTTTTTTTTTTTTGAGACAGAGTCTCACTTTGTCACCCTCAGTAGAGTGCTGTGGCATCATAGCTCCCAGCAAACTCAAACTCCTGGGCTCAAGCAATTCTCTTCCCTCAGCCTCCAAAGTAGCTGGGACTATCGATGCCCGCCACAATGCCCAGCTATTTTTAGAGACGGGGTCTCGCTCTGGCTCAGGCTAGTCTCAAACTGCCCACCTCGGCCTCCCAGGGTGCTAGGATTATAGGTGTGAGGACTGCACCTGGCCCTAAATGAATTATCTATACTCCTAAAGCTCACATCATATTTAAGCATAAATGAGGTTGTGGGAAGATCTGCTATGCTGGTGATAGGTTGAGAACATTCTAGGTCTGTGCCATACAACAGAAATATAATGTAGCTACATGTGTAATTTTAAATTTCCTTATAGTCTTGTTTTTACAAGTAAAAATAAGCAGATGAGATTATTTTTAAGCAGATATTTTGTTGAAACCAAAATATTAAACTCTTACTATTTCAACATGTAATCAATACACAAATTTACTTGTATTTTACTTTCAGTTTTCCATGCTAAGGCTTCAACATGTGCGAGTTTGCACTTTATAGCACATATCATTTTCAATTAATGGGATTTCTTTTTCTTTCTTTTTTTATTGTTTGAGATTCATTGAGGGTACAAAGAATTAGGTTACACTGATTGTATCTGTTAGGTAAAGTCTGCCTTATAATGGTGTCCCACCCCCAAGAGGTGTGCCATACACTGTGACTTCCCATCCGCCTCCCTCCTCCCCTCTCCCTGCTCCCCCATTCTAACCCCACCCCCATTAGCTCTTCTGCTGCTTTCATATTAGA
Organism: Loris lydekkerianus; assembly: GCA_963574355.1. NCBI lineage: Eukaryota > Metazoa > Chordata > Mammalia > Primates > Lorisidae > Loris > Loris lydekkerianus. The sequence goes on from CAUYPK010103082.1 coordinate 9,553, forward strand.
ACAGAGTACTAGTATGGATTCTTACTTCTCCATTCTTGTGATACTTTACCAAGAAAAATGTGTTCCACCTCCATCCAGGTTAATACAAAAAAAATGTAAAGTCTCCATCTCTTTTAGTGGCTGCATAGTATTCCATGGTATACATATACCACAGCTTGTTAATTCATTCCTGGGTTGGTGGGCATTTAGGTGGTTTCCACATCTTAGCAATTATAAATTGAGCTGCGATAAACAGTCTAGCACAAATGTCCTCATGATAAAAGTATATTTTTCTTCTGGGTAGATGCCTAGTAATGGGATTGCAGGATCAAATGGGAGGTCTAATTTGAGTTCTTTGAGGGTTCTCCACACTTCCTTCCCAAAAGGTTGTATTAGTTTGCAGTCCCACCAGCAGTGTAAAAGTGTTCATTTTTCTTCACATCCATGCCAGCATCTACCGCTTTGAGTCTTTGTGATGTGGGCCAGTCTCACTGGGATTAGGTGATATCTCAGGCTAGTTTTTCCTTGCATTTCTCTGATGATTTGGGACGATGAGCATTTTACATATGGATTAGTTGCATTTCAAGTGCTTAGCAGCCACAGCTAGCTGGTGGATACTTTATAGAACAGCACACTTCTTGATTAATCACAGCTAATGCCCCATTTAACACCAGTTGAATGAGTGCCTAAATTATATTAGCCTTTGCACTAGACATTGAAAATAAAGAGATGATTAATTGCAATAACAATTATTTTAATTTTATTACTACTATAGCTGATATTTACTGAGCACTTATTTCCCAGGCATTGTTTCAGTGTTTTGTAAATTTTAGTGATCAGGGTGGCACCTGTGGCTCAAAGGAGTAGGGCGCTGGTCCCATATGCCAGAGGTGGGGGGTTCAAACCCAGCCCTGGCCAAAAACTGCAGGAAAAAAAAAAAAAAATTATAGTGACCAAAACAACCCAACAGGGCAGGAATGATTATCATCATTTTATAGAAGAGAGAACTGACTTTTTGAGGCTTGCCAAGTCATACAGCTAGGAAATGACGGAGCTGGGGTTCAAACTTAGGTATATTGCTTCTGAATGCTCTTAAGAGACTTAGAGTCCAAGGCTGGGCATGGTGACACACACCTATAATCCTAGCACCTATAATCTGAGAGGTCAATATGGTGGATTGTTTGAGCTTCGGAGTTGGGAGACCAGCCCAAGCAAGAGTGAGATCCCATTTCTAAAAAATAAAAAAATAGCTGGATGTTATGGCAGGTGCCTATAGTCGCAACTACTTGGGAGGCTGAGGCAAGAGGATTACTTGAGAACAAGAGTTTGAGGTTGCTGTTGCTGTGAGGTATGACACCATAGCACTCTACTGAGGGTGACCAAGTGAGACTCTATTTAAAAAAAAAAGAAACTTAGACTCTAGTAGGAGACACAGGAATAGGATCGAGAAGGTGTGTAAGAGTAAGAAAACTGGTGAGTCCAAGGGAACACAGGAGGGAATCTAACCCAGCTTGAAAGAGTGAGGGAAAACTTTATGGAGCAGATGCCCCCGCGCTGAGCTTGGAAGGATGAACTAGAGTTAGCTATGAGGACAAGAGGGTGGAGGGTAATAGTGTCCTAGAGAGAAATACCAGCCTGTGCAAAAGGTACAAGGACATGAGACAGTCCTGGGAGATGCAGGCTCTCCAAGGTGAGAAAGCTGCAGAAGACACAGAAAAATCACAGCCACTCACACCCTCCCTCTTCCTGAGTCATCTGTCTACCTCTCCACTTGCCAGAGGAGTCAGCCTCACAGTCTGGAGGTGAGTGACTTTACATATGTGGATATATGTCAAGTTCATTTTAAAAGATAAATGAAGAGCGGGTGGTGCCTGTGGCTCAAAGGGGTAGGGCGCCGGCCCCATATGCTGGAGGTGGCAGGTTCAAACCCAGCCCCGGCCAAAAATTGCAAAAAAAAAAAAAAAAAAAAGGTAAGTGAAGAATAAGAACAGAATGCTGTGAGACAGCCTGAGAAATAGAAGACCACATTTTCCAAAGAGGTTTCCATGATAATGGTTTGTACTTTCAGCTCTCAGATGAACTATTAAATATAAAAACTTTGGGGTTTATTTATTTATTTACTTTTTGAGACACAGTCTTCCTCTGTCAGCTCGGCTACAGAGCAATAGCGTCCTGACAGCTCACAGCAACCTCAAACTCCTAGGCTCAAGCCATCCTCACAGCTCACAGCAACCTCAAACTCCTAGGCTCAAGCCATCCTCACAGCTCACAGCAACCTCAAACTCCTAGGCTCAAGCCATCCTCATTGTTCACTGCAACCTCAAACTCCTAGGCTCAAGCCATCCTCACAGCTCACAGCAACCTCAAACTCCTAGGCTCAAGCCATCCTCA
>CAUYPK010103083.1:0-15977 GCA_963574355.1 Loris lydekkerianus
CTTGTGTTTAAATAGCTGTTAAAAAATAAAGTTTTTGGGAGTTTGATCAGAATCCTGTCTTGCTCCCCATTCTTCGTGCCTCTTGTTCCCTTCTTCCACTCTCTCCCTCCATATCCTAGGTCCCTGCTGAACTAGCCCCGCGGGCCGGGGCATAATCTAGCAAGTTTGCTGAGCTGGGATAAGAGAATTTTTCTCATATTTTACTTTGGCTGAACTCTAGGGGAAGTGAGGTAAAATTATAGAACCTGAAAATGAACTCATTGGTTGGGAAAAAGATCACGGAATATCTAAACTATCAAGTTAAAAATTATGGTTGCTTTTGAGTCAGTTATGGGAAATCATTAACAATAGTATAGTTTTTGCTTTAGAAGTATAACATATGAGAGATTTTTCTAGATTATTTCACCATCAATAAATAGAAATGCTTTAATTATTTAAAGAAACCTGGAAATGAAAAGCTTAGGGTTCTACTGTGGTAAATCAGATGAGAAAGACAGAGTTGGAACTAGGAATGTGGGAGGGCTGATGTGGGAATCAGTCGTAGGTTTGCCTGCTAGTATGAGGTCATCAAATCTGAAGGGTCCCAATTTCACATCAAAAGTTTAGTCTCTCAAAGCTCAAACAATTAATCAGAGTGAGCGCCAAAATTCTCCACAACTTGTGTGTGACAGCAGCAGCTCTCCACTAGAGAGTGAGTGGTGATGAAATCACAAAAGGCATTTCCCACAGCTTGTTGAGAATTGAGTTTTTTTCCTTGAAAGAAGCGGTCCAAAGCCTGGAAGAAGTGGTATCAGATAACGCAATGTCTGATGGACGTGGTGGATGACAGAGTTTCCGAGTACAGTTTTTATAGTCCGAGAGCATTGGTTGAGCAACATGTGGTCCAGGGCTGTCTTGCAAGAGGACTGACCTGTCTCTACTGACCAGTCTTGGCTACTGAATCTGAAGCACCCTCATCATTTTGTCCAACTGTTTGCAGTATACATGCACTGTAATGGACTGATCAGGTTTCATGGATACGGACCACCAATCAGACATCATTAGCTTTATTGATGAATATTTGGTTTGAGACTATGTTCTGGCACTTCATCTTTATCCAACCATTGTTCTGAAAGCTTGTGATTGTCAAAAGCAATCTATTTTTCATCACACGTAACAATACAGAGTAGAATAGTTTCTCCTTTATTTCATGACAGCAAAGAAAGGCAAGCTTCTGGATAACTTCTCTTATGACACTCATTTAATTCATGTGGAACCCATCTCCCCAGCTTCTTTACCATGACAACTTGTTTCAGATGGTTTATATTATTACCAAACCTTGCTGCTAATTCACCTTATGTTGAGATGGATTCATTTTCACTACAGCTTTCAGCTCATGATAATCAACTTTGGACTCAGGTCACCTACCTCTCTGATTTTCAAGGTTAAAATCACCAGGACAGAACTTCTCAAACTATTTACACACTGTGTGTTCATTAGCCACATCCTTCCCACACACTTTGCTTATATTTCAAGCTATTTGTGCTGCATTGATTCCATGATTGAACTCATATTTGAAAATGCCACAAACTTTTGAGTTATCCATTTGATTTTTTAAAAAAGAAATTGAAAGACAATCACAAGCCAAAACCTGCCTTTGAAAGAATGAAGATATAGCTTCACATACACAAACACACAAAAAACAAAACCAAAACAAAACCCAGCATGTGTTAAAGTGAAATATTAGAAATAGTAACTGTTGGATGGTGCCTGTGCTCAAGGAGTAGGGTGCTGGCCCCACACACCGGAGGTGGTGGGTTCAAACCCAGCCCTGGCCAAAAACTACTAAATAAATAAACAAAAGAAAAGAAATAGTAACTGTCAAACTTAGTACTTAAGAAAATTGCACACCTCATACTTAATCACCTAATATCAAGCCGAGAGAAGGGTCAAAGATAAATAGCTTCTGTCATAAACAGGTGCTGACTAAGGCAGCAAACCATCTTAGTCATGACGTGTCATTTCATCCATTACCAACTCATTCAGATTAAAGGAAGCCATAAGGGACTGATAACAGATAAACAACTGTTTTGAAGCAATAAATGATTTATTTATAATCAGGAAGTAGAAAATATGAAGACAGAATCCATTTCTGTTTCCCAATGTCATTTTATACGTATACACATATATTGAAGCATACATATATATGTATATATGTGCACATTGTATGGAAATACAAAGACTTTGGTACTTACTGTATAGTGACTTGTTACCAATGCTAAGTATATATAAACAATGTAAAATACAGATCAGAGGCTATGTGTTGAAAAGTCTGGTCAGAATAAATGAACATCCTGGATTGTATTTCTACAATTTTGAATTATTATGACTACACCAATTTCCATTCTATGTATAAGATTTGGAGTTACCTAAGATTAAAACTTTTCACATGTGAATAAGGGAGGGAAAAACAAGGTAAAAGTACCATAACATTTCTCCCTGCTTAGTACAACTGCTGCTGCTCCTGACTGGTTCAGTTTAGGTTGAACAAAAATTAAATACATGATACCCTGAAGAAAATTTTCACTTACATAAGATAAATAAAACACAATGATAGGATGTCAACAATTTACAACATCAACACATGCACAAAATCCCTTATTTTATTTTCTTCAATGTCTATTTTAAAATGGAGCCCACAACTGTGCAATATAAAAAGTGGAACATTTTCATAAACTAACTATTAATTATGTGATAATCAACCTAGTCATTTAACTGGTGATGCAAATGTGTCCTTCAGATGACTGGAAGCACAGATTGACAGCATAACCCCATGCCCTTGTTTGCTTTTTGTATTTACCTACCATATGGCTTGTGACAACCCAGAAAAAGGGAAGTAATTAACCTTAAAGATAGTAATATTTAATGCATGTGAATCTAGAGATGTTTATATTTGCATATTATATGCAATCATTAAATTTGTCTTAGTCTTGTAACCATAGTGCTTCTTTCTTTTCATTCAACAACTCCAACTTGTGAGCTAGGCTGCCACATTCCCAACGTGGATCGTTCTGTCTTGTGTTAATAGACTGACTCAGTCTAGCAATTGTACATACTGATCCTTTTAGTAAACTCATAGCTACTGTGCTTTGCCCATTTTTTAATCTTAATCTCAGCATTTTCTCCCTAATGGGTACTTTCCTTTATTTGCAGCTCCACATCTTACAGAGCCTCTGCTGCTTTGGGCGGTGGCCAGTCTAGTGAGAGGGAGACCTGAGGAGCCGGCCGGTCATCGTTAGCTCCTGTATTTGTTCTTGCCCTCGTGCTCTGAGCCACTGTTAGTCTAAGCATCTTGTTGACTCCGGTAGTGGACAGCACTGGAGCAGGGACCCTCTCTACTATCTGTCCTCCTTTTGGTACAAAAACCATACAGGCGTAAGAGGTTTCCTTGGGAAGAATCCACTTTTACTGCATCAACTCATGTGGACCTACAGGGCAGACCTGTTTCCCTTCCTCCCCTGCCAGGATCCCTCCTATCCCATCACCTCGCTGGGTGCAAGGCCCAGACTTAGGTAAGTAGACCAAACCCGCCTTCTGCAAGCCACCTCCAGGCATCTTCTTGTTGTCATGATGCAGTGGGGTATTTAGAACGGCAACTAGATTAGGGAATGCATTTCAAACTACCAAGAATTGTTTCATTGAGCATGATGTCATACCATTTCCCTGCAGATAGGTTGAAGACAATTCAGTTTTTCAAATTTAAACAAATGCTGCTATTGCTGCTGTTCTTGTTAAAAGTCCGCAACATTTAGACTGGTAATGAAGAGAGAAAAGCCTTCTGGCAACTTTATTGAACAGGTAGCACCATGTGACAAATACGTAAGGAATCAGTGGAAATCCAGCTGCGTTCCTCATTCATGCGATCTATAATCACTTTAAAATTATTCCATGTTCCCTTGATATATTATTAAATTTTTCTCTTACAAATCGTTACTATAATTTTCACAAGTCTTCACATTACATTAAAATGTTAAAAAGATACAGCCATCAGTTGCCCAACTTTCTAAGTACATGTATTTCAAAGTTCACTCTGGATGCCTGCAAGATTACTTTTAAGATTCTGATTATTAGTTTATATTTGAATTTATATTACCCTCAACCTGACTTTTGCCTTTAGAGGCAGTTCTGATTTGGAGAACTATTTCTGTGCCTGGTATGTTTTTTGTACCAAATGGAGGACAGATAGTAGAGAGGCTCCCTGCTTCAATTCTGTCCACTCCTGGGGTAAACAAGATGCTTCGACTAATAGTGGCTGAGAGCAGGAGGACAAAAACAAATAGTTGTACTTTGTTAAATCCCATTTTTCTCTTATTTCAGAAAGATATTTCTTCCTACAAATTGGAAATCCTGCATTGGGAAAGAGATGCAATGGACTTGAGGTCAGTTTGAGGACTCCACAGAAGTAGTATGATAATCTGCCATGAGCAATTTTAAACGCCCATGGTTCACACTGCAAAGTACATGATCTTTGCATCAATTTAGATTGTGTAGTCATTTCATCAAATTCCTTTAAATTCCTAGATATAAGTAACATGTGCGTATTGATCAAGTTGTATATATATATATATATATATATATATATATATATATATATATATGACATATGTATTATAATACCCTATCAAATTGTAAAATCAAAGACATATTTAAAATTATTTTATTATGCAGCCTTAAAGAAAGATGGAGACTTTACCTCTTTCATGTTTATATGGATGGAGCTGGAACATATTCTTCTTAGTAAAGTATCTCAAGAATGGAGGAAAAAGTATCCAATGTACTCAGCCCTACTATGAAACTAATTTATGGCTTTCATATGAAAGCTATAACCCAGTTATAACCTAAGAATAGGGGGAAGAGGGAGAGGGAGGGGAGGGAGGGGGGAGGATGGGTGGAGGGAGGGTAATTGGTGGGATTACACCTATGGTGCATCTTACAAGGATACATATGAAACTCAGTAAATGTAGAATATAAATGTCTTAACACAATAACTAAGAAAATGCCAGGAAGGCTATGTTAACCAGTGTGATGAAAATATGTCAACCAGTGTATGGTGGCCCGTGATCGCATTAATGTACACAGCTATGATTTAATAAAAAAAAAAAAAAAAAAGAAAGTAATTTTATGGTTGGGGGTCACCACAACATGAGGAACTATATTAAAGGGTCATGGCATTAGGAGGCATTAGGAAGGTTGAGGACCACTGTCCTAGATTCAAGTAATCCTTCTACCTCAGCCTCCCAAATAGCTGAGACTATAGGCACACAGCACAACACCCAGCTAGTTTTTCTATTTTTAGTAGAGATGGGGTCTCCACTCTTGCTCAAGCTGGTCTCAACTTCCTGAGCTCAAGAGATCCTCCCACCTTGGCATCCCAGAGTGCTAAGATTACAGGCATGAGCCACCTTGCCTGGCCTAACATTTCTAATTTTTAAATACTTAGGAGAGAATATACTTATAAAGGCTTTCTGAACTTTTGCATATTTAGAAATGATATGAATAACTTATCAGTCCAAAGTCTCAGCATTTCTATGAAAAAAGAGTTATTACAAATAAATGCCCTAACTCTAAAATGTATTTGCCAAGTGCTACACATTTGCTATGGATAATGTACTAATTGCCAGGACCCATGCAGCAGAGCATGATGGTGTAGGTGAGAGCAAGCCTGGCTGAGTAACCATGTAAGTCTGTTGGTTTTGTGTGTGTCTCTCTCTCACGTACACACGCGCACACACTCACGCGCGCATGCACACACACACACACACACCCCTACCTCTGGCATTCCCGGTCCCATCCATCCATGCCCTTTGGTTAATAAAGTTAACTGAGGAATGGAAAAATACCCCCCATGCAGAACAAAGGCTGTTGGTAGCTGTGTGTGTAAACGTGGGGAGATGTGAGGGATGCGATGAAGGAACCTGTGGTACATCAGGGGACTGGAGAACAGTTAGGGGATCAGGAGGCTACTGTGAGTGAAGAGCTCTGTGGGAACTCCAGACTACTTCCTTTCGTGATTACTTGGTTTGAAGTAATCTAGACACACAGGATTCCAATGTTTATGTCTTTAGGTACTATACTACTTATGTAGAAATGGGTCTCTGTTCTGCTAGGGACAGCTCTTGGGGAATGCCAAACAGATCTCCTGATGTGGAACCATTCAGGGTGATTCTGATTCTAATAATATGACAAACATTTTGAACTGGAGATGACAAAAATGCAAATGTCATCTTTTGCTTTGATTAAAACTAAGAAGAATGGCCAACTCAGAACTTATTAGAATCTGTTATAAGACATTCAGGCTTTGATGATTTAGCTTTGATCACTTAACTGGAGAGAAAAATCAAACCCCACTGTGTAGGGACTTACTTTACTAACTTAAGTCAGAAATGAAAGGTCTTAAATTATCCTTTGAAATTGGGGGAGAAGACTTAGTCTCCATGAATGAATATACACAGATATACTCACAATAGAGTAAGAAGTGGTATAAAGGGAATCTGTCTTATAACTCATACTGGAGTACCAAATCTCTCTTTAGGAGGAGGACTATCTATGAAGGAATTTTATAGCACGCTCCTAGGCATTACTGTCAAGTTCCAGCTTCAGATTAGATACCCTGTGCTATTTTTGAAACATGCATCAATGCTACTTAAATTCTTTGTGCCATTCAGTATTCACTAAGGTCCCACAGGGTCCGAAAAGAAATATTTGCAGTAACAATCTATTAGCTCTTTACTTATAACAGAATAAATAAAACAGTGAACCTATCCATTACAAGATATAACATATTCAGTGTTCATGAATCTTAGTTTGTTGGCTCTTTAAAAAGATAACAAAACTGGCTCAGCGCCTGTAGCTCAAGTGGCTAAGGTGCCAGCCACATACACCTGAGCTGGCAGGTTTGAATCCAGCCCAGGCCCACTAAACAGCAATGACGGCTGCAACCAAAAAATAGCCGGGCGTTGTGGCAGGCGCCTGTAGTCCCAGCTACTTGGGAGGCTGAGGCAAGAGAATTGCTTAAGCCCAGGAGTCGGAGGTTGCTGTGAGCTGTGATAACACAGCACTCTACCCAAGGCAACAGCTTGAGGCTCTGTCTCAAAAAAAAAAAAAAAAAAAAAAGGATAACAAAACTGATTCCACAGAAGTAGTAGGCAGATGGAATTTTACATATTGGATATAAGAATTTTAAAGGTTTTTCTAAAAACTTTAAATGATTCTTATATTTAGGCAGAGAAAACTGCAACTATATACACATTTACCTGAAGAGAAACCAATGCTTACTCTACAAAAGTGCTGACACTCAATAATATACCATGTACCTCCACTTTCTAATTCTACCTGACCACCCTTGCTTAGATGTGTTTCCAAACTGATTTTTATTCACTTTCGAGATTCTCAAAATGATAGTCTTTTTAATAGCTCTTTTAAATGACAGGTTTTAAATAAACAAATATATGTATTGTTTTTTAATTAACACACTGTTGAAATTAAGAAAGCTCCTACTCTCTTGGTTGTAAAAGCTAAGAAATTAAAGAGAATCTCTGTGAGCTCCTGCTACATGGGATAAATGAAACATTGAGAAGTTTGCATAATTGCTGTCTATGCTTATATGGGTAAGTGGAAAAGTTAGGTCTACAGCACTATTAAAATGGACACTTTTCATTAATTCTAATTATAAAACTCCTGAGCTCATTAAAATGCAGGTCTCTAATCACACAGGGAGGGAGATACTGAAAACGGAGCAGCTTTTTCAGTACGGGATTTGCGTTTCCACAAAGCAGCATACTGTCCTTGGAATGTTTTCTCCTTGCCATGCTCACTGTTCTACTCCCATTTTAGGTTCATATCAGCAACTATCTGGACTGCCATATCCTGTCTGGGTTACCTGCCACCACTCTCTTCCCTTCTGACCAAACCACATCACTGGCCAGATAAATCCAGGCCACAGAAAAATTGCAAATCACTACGTAACATACATCTGAGAGGATTAAATGAGATAATGCCAGCGACAACCTTGAGACCTTACCTGGACATGCAAGCACTCCCTAAGTGTCAGTGGCCAGCATGGTGTTAAAAGGCCAGCTATTGGGTAGTTGTGGCAGCAGCTAAAACTGCACTACACTGACTGCACAAGTAACTTAATCTCTCTGAGCCTCAGTTTTCTCATCTACAAAATAGGGAGAATACTATCTTTACAGCGTTTCTGTGAGGATAAGTGAATTAAAGGTTATAAAGATCTTAGCTCAGTATTTAGAACATAAATTCTATGACTCTAATTCTGTCACTACTACTCTTACTAATCTTTAATGCCTGGCTCAAGAACCAGACAGCTGTCCCTGATCCTCTTTCTCTTTGGCCTCCTCGTATTAATTTCCTATTACTATGGTACCAAATTGCCTTGAACTTAATTAGCTTAAAACAACAAAAATTTATTATCTTACAGGTCTAGAAGCTAGAAGTCAAAATGGGTCTCATGGAGGCCATTAAGGCATTTTCGGGACTCCATTCCTTTTGCAGGCTCTAGGACAGAACCCTTTTTCTCACCTTCTCCAGCTTCTTGAGGTCACTTGCATTCCTCGGCCCATGGCCCCTTCCTCCAATGATGTACCATTTTAAAATCTCTTTCTGATTCTGGTCTCTTCTTCTGCCTCCCTATTCTACTTCAAAGGACACTTATGATTATATTTGATCTTCCAGGATAATCTATAATAATTTTATGTCAAGTTGATTAGCAACCATAATTCTCCTTTGCCATGGAAGGTAACATATCCACAGGTTGCAGAGATTAAGACATGGACTACTTTGCGGGAGGGGAGGAGGAGAGCATTATTCTGCCTAACGCCCTATTTGAACTTTCATACTATCTATACCACTCACTTAACACTTAGCATGTGATATTGTGCATTGCTATATAAGGTTTTAGAGACTGTCCCCTTTATAAAGAATGTCAGATGTAGGCAGGGACTCTGCCTTCGACTCTACTTCATAGTTGAAGCAGATACCCAAATGTTCTCCCACTTCCTTTTCTGCCCTGCATCCTTCATGTTGTAGTTGGCTTAATGATATATCTAACATTGCTAAATTGTGTTTTCTTAAGAATTCCTGTCTGGGTATAGTAGCTCATGCCTATAATCCTAGCACTTTGGAAGGCTGAACTACCAAGATTGTTTGAGGCCAGGAGTTTGAGACCAGTCTGGGCAATACAGTAAGACCCCATTTGCTACAAAAAAAAAAAAAGTAATAAATCAGGTGTGGTGGCACACACCTCAAGTCCCAGCTACTCCAGAGGCTGAGACAGCTTGAGCCCAGGACAATAAGCTACCATTGAACCACTGTACTCCAGCCTGGGTAACAGCCTAAAAAAAAAAAAAAGAAAAAGAAAATCCCATACATTTTTTGACTTTTAAAAAAATATAATAATTGTGATTTAAGAGTCACCTTTGTCCTAAAACAATTCACATTCAGTCTATTCTTATATACCAACATAGCCCTCATCAAAACAAACTACACATAAGGATAAAAAAACCCACAGTACATTTGACCTGTAAGAGAAACCGCCTATTTGGTAACAGATCGCTACTTCTTCTAAAGATTCAATTGAATCATTTTGAAGGCTGCATTGAACTGACTATTGAATCAGGTTTTTTTTTATAATCTGGGCTTTCTTCTTCTTTTAAGAAATGGAATCCTGCTCTGCTGCCCAGGCTGGAGGGCAGAGGTATGATCATAGCTCATTGTGACCTTGATCTTCCTGCCTCAACCTCCCAAACAGCTAGGACTGCAAATGTGCACCACCATGCCTGGCTAATTCTTAATAATATCTGTAGAGACAGGGGTCTCACTGTGTTGCCCAGACTGGTCTCAAACTCCTGGCCTCAACCAATTCTCCTACCTTGGCCTTCCAAACTGCTAGGATTACAGGCATGAGCCACTGTGCCTGGCCTCTAATGATCTTCTTAGCCTAATAATTACTTTCATACATCTTTTTGTTATAAAATTTTTTTTCAGCAAGTAGAACTTGTGATTTAAGGAGGGATAAAATGATCTTTTAGTTAAACATAAATCTCTATTCGTCGAACTCCCAAGTTTAAAGTATAAGGCCATTCCTGAAGATTTTAAACAGAAGTTGTAAATTTTACCTTAAATAAGACCCAATAACAGAAATTGCTTTCTATGTTTCCTAAGTTAAAATAACCTCTTGAAATCCTATAACTTAAAAAATTTACTTAACTTTGTTCAACACAGTATTTCCCAAGCTAATCTGAGGATAAAACTTTTCTTACAGAATCAGACTTGCTATCTGGTACCTAAGTGTGGACAATGTTATCTCATTATCACCATCCACTTCCCCGGGGAAGCCACGGTTCCTTCTACAGAGCTTAGCCTTAGTCATCTCTGTGTCTAGCTCCATACCTGACACAGAGCTACTAGCACTTCTGTAAGAACTGAACTTATGCTGTTGGGCCAAGCACAGGATCTAAGTGCAAAAGGAAGTGGGACGTGATGATAAATCATCTCCTTTCCAATCCAATCAAGTCACCAACCCTGATCTTTTAAGATTATATGGATTGTTTTTTGTTTTTTTTTTTTGAGACAGAGTCTCACAATGTCGCCCTCAACAGAGTGCCGTGGAATCACAGCTCACAGCAACCTCAAACTCTTGGGCTTAAGTGATTCTCTTGCCTCAGCCTCTGAAGTAGCTGGGACTATAGGCGCCTGCCATAACGCCCGGCTATTTGTTGTTGCAGTTGTCATCATCATCGTTGTTTAGCAGGCCCGGGCCAGGTTCGAACCCATCAGCCCTGGTGTATGTGGCTGGCACCCTAACCACTGAGCTACGGGTGCCAAGCCTGTATCTTCTTTTAATCTCATCATTTATCTTTAATTTTACATTGTTTAGGTTACTTTGTGCATCTCAGAATTATAGGTTCCACCAAGAAGAGAGTATAGATTACTTATTGTCTCTGGGCACCTCCTACTGGGTCATGCCTGCAAAGGGAAATCAATAAATATTTCAGTATGACAATCTAGGTAGACGTTAAAAGCAGAACTCTAGGTCAGACGGGCCTTGTCTGGAGTTCTTGCTTCGCTACTTATTTATTACCTGAATGACCTTAGCAAAATATTTAACCTCTATAAGCATCAGTATTCGCATGGGTAAAAAAGGAGAATAGTAGTAGTACTCATCTCATCAAACTGAATGAGGAGTAAATGAATAAAGTATATAAAGGATAGTACATTCGCTCAATAACACTGCAAGTGTGACGATAATATCAGGGATATACAACACTCATAAAACTTATAATACTCTAGGTACAATTATCTAAATGGTTCATTACCCTTTGCTCAATAAGGATTTTTTTAATCTGTAGGGCTTTTTTCTTCCTTATTACTGATCAAGAGAACAAGGAATAAACTAATAAATAATTTCCAAGCTTCTACTATCAACGGTCCCAGCCTCTTTCTCCTTTCCTTCCCAGCCCTTCTGAACCAAGAGCTACCATGAAAATTAATAAATGTGATTTTCCTTTTCCCATTGTAGCCTCTGGCTGAAGTAATAAATAAGCCCTAACAGTAAGCAGAAGGGAGAAAGAACTAAAAGGCAGAGAAAGATAGCTGTTTTGAGACAAACAACTGCCAAGCAGGGGTCACCATTCCTCCTTTCTCCCTAATGCCTTTCCTCAGCCCTTGTTCATCCTGAGGTATTGAGCTCCCAGGTCATTTGTTAAGACTTAACCCTCAGAGAGATGATGGCAATCACCCTTCGGGACCGACCTGAAATGAAGAGAATACGCATTGCTGATCATTTGATTAAAAAAAAGAAAGACTTAACCCTCAAATGAATGTCCTGAGTAGGATGAATGAGTAATATATTAGAAAGGCACTAAATAGAAAATATTTTACCTGCTTATAAAATTACTGAAATTGCCACAATATTTCAGGATACTACGGAATTATTTTACAAGCAACTAGAAAACAAAAATTTTAATTGTTATTTTAGGTGCCAAAAGATGAATAACATTTTAAACTACATATTGTTTTTTTGGCCGTGAGGATAAAAACAAATATCTTTTTTTCTTTAAAGGGCAAAAAGCCCATTTTTTTTTTTTTGCTGTCTTCTCTTTCTTTAGCTCTGATTTTTCTTCTTTTTTTTTTTTTGGAAGACGTGGTCTCACTAGGCTAGAGTGCAGTGGCAACATCATAACTCATTGTAACCTCAAACTCCTGAGGTCAAGCAATCCTCCTCCCTCAGTCTTCTCAGTAACTGGGACTATAGACATGTACGCCACCACACCAGTTTGTTAATTTATTTTTATTTTTGAAACGGAGTCTCACTTTGTCATCCTCAATAGAGTGCCACAGTGTCACAGTTCACAGCAACCTCAAACTCTTGGACTCAAGCGATTCTACCACCTTGGCCTCCCAAAGGTGCTGGGATTACAGGTATGAGCCACACCACACCTGGTCTACTTCTGATTATGTCACAGATTTCGTGACATAAAATTTTACCTCTTCTGTAAAGCTGATCCTGCCAAATGAACAAGTATCAGCAACCACAATAATCGAGACTCTTTCACCTTGAGAAGCCAGAAACAAAGGGAGGACCACATTCCCAATACCAAGCAGCTTGCTCTGGTGTAGGAACACTTAGCTCTGCCAACCTTTCCTACTTGGATGAAGATTCTTCTGAACATGTCTTCAAAGTGAGATTTTTATCCACAGTGAGGGAGCCTTAATCTCTAAACTGATTAAAAAAAAAAAAAAAAAAAAAAAAAACACCTCTTTTTTCCCCCCACCTCTCTTGCCAGTTTAGAATTCCAGGGCATCAGCCTAGCTCATGGTGACCTCAAACTACTGGGCTCAAGCGATCTTCCTGCCTCAGCCTCCTGAGTAGCTAGGACTACAGGTGCTCACCATAATGCCCACCTAATTTTTCTATTTTTGGTAGAGACAGGGTCTCAGTCTTCTTCAGGCTTAGAAAAAAATCATTTTCTTTTAATCAAGAAAAGAGAAAGCTGCACCAGGCAGGGCCTTGCCAAACTACCTTCCCTAAGGATAAGGAATGTATTCCCTGCATGATACATCAACTTGTTACAAATTCAAGCCCACTCACGTCTTTCTTCTCCATCTTACTAACTTCTATCCAGGGAGACATCTGCAATCTTTACACTGAAGCTTTGTTTAATCTTCTTCCACAAGAAGAAATAACACCTCACTCTGGAATATTCAGTGCTTAGCACTTATTGGAACTTACCACATTAGAAATCTCTTTATGTCTTATCACTTCCACTACTAAGTACTACATAAGTACCTGTGCATGAATATACTGGTATGAGTCCTACCTGTACTCCTGCAAACTGTAAATAAGCTAAAAAGACTCCGTGTTGTTTTGTTTTTGTTTCTTTGGGGGGTAGATGTTAATTATTCACAGAGAAGAAACACTGTGCGTTACTACCAGACTTCAAATAATTTTGATTTGGAAAGGAGTGCTTTGAAGTGCTACTTCTGAATTGTAGAATTATTAAAAACATAATATTCATGTAATGAAAATGTGCTGTTTTGGGAGGGGTGGGAAGCAATGCAATTATCAGAAAGAAATAGAGAAAGCTAGACAAAGAACTCACTTCTGTGAAATAGACGCAGCTGAAAATTAATCTAAAAAATAAGTTGACAGAATTTTAAGGAACCTCAATCAGAATCACAAAGAGATAAAGATATGAAAATTAAGAGCCTTGGAGAACAAATTCAGAAGGTTCACATCACTCATTTACACTTTTCCTAAAATGCTAATTCAGCATAGAACTGAGTAATAGAGATAATAGAAGGAATCAATGCTCAAAAGAAATGACAGGTGTAAAGTTCTGAACAGGAAATAACCTACCCTGAGACTTTAGTAGAGAATTTCCAGAAAGAGATTTATCTCAGGAACATGCTCTAAAATTCTGTTACGAAAAAAATCTCTCAAGAAGAAGGATGGACAAAGGCAAGATAAAAATAAATAAATAAACAACGCAGAGAGTATTAAGATGTCTTTATTCTGCTATAATGTCTGTAAGAGGGGGTTGCTGGAGGGGAGCTGATTAGCCCAAAAGAACTGCTAGAAAACAAAAATTACAAACTGGAGAAAATGAAATATGGAACATTAGAATAAAAGAAAAAGCCTAGAGAAAATCTGTTCACTAGGTATTTCATAATACAAGATTCTGTATGAGGTTTAACTTTCAATCATCTTTATGAACAACATAATTTTGATATGTTCCACTCTAAGAAGAGTCTGAGAATCCACAATGAGACTTCCTTTACACACACTAGGATGGCCAATATTTTAAAAGGCAGAAAATAACAAATGATGGCAAGGATGCGGAGAAATCAGAGCCTTTGTACACTGCTGGTGGGAATATAAAATAGTGTAATTGCTTGGAACAGTCCGGCTATTCCCAAAAGGTTAAACCTAGTTACTATTTATGGTCCAGAAATTCTACTCCTAGGTGTATTCCAGGAGCAATGAACACCTCCCTACACAAAATCCTGTGCACAAATGTTCACAGCAACATTATTCATCGGTGCCAAAAAGCAAAAACAACCCCCAAATCCATTAACCAGTGAGAGATAAAATGTGCTCTACCCATACAATCAATTATCTTTCAGCTAAAAATGAATAAAGCACTGATACATGTTACACATGGATGAACCTTAAAAACATTGTTATGTAACAGAAGCCAATCATAGGAGACAGTATGTGTACAATTTCATTTATATGAAATGTCTAGAATAGATAAATCTAGAGACAGAAAGCAGATTAGTGGGTATCTAGGGCTGGGGGAAAGAGGGGTGAGGACTAAAGGGTCCAAGATTTCTTTATAAGATGAAGAAAACGTTCTAAAACTGGTGATGGTTACACAACTCTATGAATATGAAGAATTCCACACTTCAAACAAGTGAATTTAATGGTATGTAAACTATATCTAATAAAGCCATTACCAAAAAAAGTTGCTAAGAATAATAACCATGGGATTGGCTTAAAGATGGCGGGTGAGTAACAGCTTCCCTGCAACGGGGCCTGGTGAGTCTGGGGAGACAAGACCCCAGACATCTCTGGCTGGTGGGATCTGCCTATGATCATCCCTTTGAGGATACAGGGAGCCAGCAAGGGACTTCTGGACCCCAGGAGGAGGAAAAAAACAGTGGAAACCTGGCAAGTGGCTGCATGTGCTCGATCGACCTAATCACGCCAGCAACCGTGAGTACAAGCAGCAATGAGACTGCAAATTGCAAAGGCCTTACCTGTGAACTTTTTTGGAGTTCTTGGACTTGGTGCTCAGTTTAGCTGCCTTGGGGAGAGCTTTAGTAGGAGTGTGGAGAACTTTGGGCATTGTCTGGGGCCCCAGAATGAGCCACTGAGCTGGGCAAAGTAAGCCATTGTGAAAGAACTGCTCCGGCAAGCTCCGCCCTCAGGGTCCCAGAGCAAAGATCGGGTGGGACAAAGTAACCTAATGACTGAGAAGCCTAAAGGTGGGGACTGAACTGCCTCACAGCCTTAATCCTTAGGGGCAGAGTGAGGTGGTTTTGGCACACTGGAGCCTTGGGCTGTTGCCCTGGGTAGAGTGCCGTGACGTCACAGCTCATAGCAACCTCAAACTCCTGGGCTTGGCGCTGCCCAGACCTCCATAAGAGCTGTGCAGCGACCCCCGACGGGTGACCCGCACCCACCAGGGCTCCACATTCCCTGACCAGGAACTGCGGGAGCCACGCAACCCTGTGTCCCCCCTCTTGTGTCCTCCCAGCCTCCACACTAGCTCATCCATCTGACCAGAAACTCTGGTAGCTGCGTGCCCTCTGGAGCCCTCCCTGCCTCCGCGCAGAGCCCTTCTCCTGGCCAGAGACTGCTAGAGCCTTGGGTTCTCTGTGCCAAAGTCACTGGGCGCCAGGCACAGACAACCGTG
>CAUYPK010103084.1:0-14400 GCA_963574355.1 Loris lydekkerianus
TACAGAGTTTAAGAGATCAATGCAGGTTAAGAAGAAGAAGGTTATTTTCATAAAGTTTTTTGGAATACATAGACAATAGTAATACTGGCAGCTACTATTCTGTTGGGCCCTGCCATGTGCCTGAGGCCTAGGGCAACTTCCTGAGCCTGACTAGAAGTAGATTCATTGCGCTTCTTCCGTGTAGCAACGACTCAGCAAGGCCCGGCCTGAAACTGCCTCTACCTAGATACAGCCAATGTGGTACCATGCCACTGGCCCAACCCTGTCACACACCTCTTCCCTCGCCTTCTTTCCCCACCCCTTCTCCACAAAAAAAATAAAAAAATAAATAAATAAATATTAAAAAAAAAAAGAAAACAAATGATGTAGGAGAAATGTAGAATATAGCTAATAACTAAAATTTTATACATATTTACGTGTAGAATTTAAGTGTGTAAGAACTGGATTCCAGCACTGTCAGTTTAAATACGATAACAGTTCACTTCCCTGTTAGGCAGCCAAACAGAATTTTCTAAAAAGACCACTTATAAGTTAATAGAAAAATACTAATTTGTTGATCTTTGTTGACGAACTCAAAGCACTTTCTGACCTAGGAAAAGATAACATTGGAAGAAAGAGTCTTATCATTGGCAAATTGGAATACTTCTTGCCAGACAATTATTTTTAAATAATTTTACTCTTTTTAAACCATTTTAAGCCTTGATACAATGATGTTCAGAGATGGTTAGTTTAGTAGCTTCTCAAAGACACATAATATAAGAATGTGCTTCTGCATATTAGCTGTATACATCAGTAAAATGAATTTAAAACAACTGTTGTAAAAATAAGGTGGTATAGGAAACTAAGGAACAGAAAGGCCATTGGAAGACTTGGGAAAATGAAAATTGACTTTCTGAACCAGAAAAGAAAATTGACAACATGAAGAAAAAAAAGGAAGGTAGCAACAGGTATCAAAAGTGTTAAACTCAAATCCCCTGGTTACAAGGAGGGTGGGCCCGGGATTGTCCTGATTGAAGCAAGTGGAAAATTAATTAAAAAAAAAAAAAAAATAGGCTGGCTTTCTGCAGACTGATAAGATTTCAGAAGATGGGGAATGAAAAAGAATCACTGATTAAGGCAAAAGAAGAATTGCAAAAGTTGACCAAAAAAGATTATGATATCTGCCCGTCAGGGATTTATTTGCTCTAAGTGATTGACAGTTCAACTTAAATTGGATTAATAAGACTAAGGTATTATTAGCTAATGGCAACAAATAGTTCAGTTTAATTAGAAACTAAAATTCTAATGACTGGAATTTCTCCTTCCTCTGAGCTAACTCAACCTCAGAATGGAGCCACTTAAGAACATACAATGGTGGCCTTGGCAGCAGCCTTCACATCTTCCTACCATCCACTTCAGAGTACTGCTGTCCAGCATGTCTAGAAATTGTTCTGGGAATCACACATCTGGGACTGGATTAAACTATTGGCCAATGCCTGCAGCCATCCCATTGTTCATTCATTAATGAGCGGACTCCTCTAATAAATAAATCAGTATGTTGGAACCCTTCTTTGACTCCAATTGCTATAGCCCAGGGAATGAGCGGTATCAATATAATCCTAGGCAATACCATCAAAACTGCATAATGAATAATGGGAAACTCGCGGTTTCCCAAAAGCAGATGGGATATTATTATTTGAAGGAAGGAAAATAGTGGATTCTGGGAAGCAAGCAACTCCTGAGAATTCCCAGCTGTTTTCCTATTATAATTCAGTACATGAAGCAGGTAAACTTTAAGAGGGCTGAATGGAGAGGATGCATTCCAGTAGTTCCAATGCTAGGCTAGAAAAGGGGGGTCTATGTAAAGGCTATGTAAGTTCACCAGTAAGGTAAGCCAGTTTTATAAATCAAAAGTCATGCCGGGATTTTCTGAGTCTGCTCACTGTCAGTGCCCTCAGTTAGGCATCACAGAGAATACTTACGGTTTGTTAAACATCCACAGGTAACAGCAAGTCTCCTGGTCCAAGTGTGTCCATAGGTGCTCAGTTATATCTGGAGAACTTTTACTCATCCTTTAAAGGTGGCTGTGTTCCTTTTTCATCAAGGACTTAGCTGAAACCCACCTGTCAGTCACAAGCACACCCTAAGTATATATTGATGTGTGTACTTTCCATAGTTTGTTGTAATAATCTGTTTGGGTTTCTGTCTTATTTATTAACCTTTGAGTTGTTAGATGACATGGTTTATTCATTTTATCTGTAAGGCATAGAACAATTGGGTATGGTACTAAACTAAGACTTGGTTAAAAAATATGTGATTTATCTTTTTATTTCTTCATTTACCCATTTATTTACTCAAATCCCAAAACAATTTTAAGAAGAAAAAACTGAACATGTAGGGCATAATACATAACCCCAGCGATAATAAATGACTTGCATTTATTTAATATCCAATAGGTATCAGTGATATACTTTTCATCTGTTATCTCATTTAGTCCTGGCACCAAATTGTTTGGTAGCCGTTATCCTCTCCTTCAATGTAGCTATGAGCCTGAGCCTCAGAAACCTGCCACACCCTGGAAGTTAATAACTGATGAAACTTGGATTTAGCTCATATGCTGTCTGACATACATTTTCTATATCTACTAAAATGTCCAGTTTTGAAATTGTGTAAGGAGGGGAAAAGATACACAGTGGAAAAAAACTTTCACTCTGATATCAGTTTAAAAAAACAAGAAAAAAAAAATGAAATCTTATGTAAACGAAAAATCAGATGTGAAACAGGAAGCTCACTTGATATGTAAAGGGAGCTTCAAAAACCAGCTACCACAGACAGAGGGCGTGTGTAGCTTATTGAAGGTTTATGTTTGTCTTGTGATTCTCCCTGTGTGAGCTGCTAACTAGTCATGTTCAAGTTGTTTGTGGTGTTGATCAGGATAGCTCACCTATTATTTCAAGTATAAAAAGTAGAAATAGGTCTATAAAAACTTCCAGAGACTAAACAATAAGGAGAATTGTACAGGCTTCTTCTCTTCTAGGCTACTTTGCAGGGCACTACCTACCATCTATGCATTTATAATTTGCATACATAGAAGATACATATTATATTGATACATATATGACACTTAATGTTTAATGAAATGAAAAGCCTCAACTGAAATATGCAACTGAAAGTGTGCGGAAATGGAAGCTGCTGGGTCTCTTCCCCTAGAAATCATGTTGGGGTCGAAGTCTGGGATTTATTTCAAAAAGGCCTTTTTGAGAAGAAAGCCACAGGTTTTATGGATCTTTTGCAGGATTGCATTTGTGAAACATCTGCACTTAGAAAGGTCATATCTAACAGGGAGAAAGTGGCAGCTTTGTGAGGCAGACACAGTCATAACGGGTCCGCACACTTCTGTGGGTCATCAGAGCAAGCTCATGGGCTCACCTTGGTCCTCAGAGTGAGTGACCGCTCACGGGCTCACCTTGGCATCCCCTCAGCTCTTGCTCCAAGACTATCCTCTAGATTTGCTTTTCAGTGATTTCTTCTCTCTCAGGGATAAAAAGGCTTTCAATTTGATTTGGGGTGTCAAAATGATTATATATTAATTAGTCCCTGATTCACAATTAACATTATAAAATCCAAATTTTATAGTTTCTGGCTATGTCTTGCTAAAAAAATGATAAATTTATTTACACTTCTCATTAATTTGTTGATATTTTTCTTTGTATTCTGACAGAGCAATTTTTCTCTTAATAGGATTCTAATTTAGCACAATGGGATGGAAGAGAGAGACAGGCTTAGGAATGAGGTTGTTCCTATGGTAGTTTGGGAACTGCTACCTCATCAGATTTCCATTTGTGTTGATAGAAGAAAGAGTAGACATTAGAGGGTGACAGGGACAGGCCTCCCACTATGACAGTGACTCCACTCATGTGTGATGAGTGGGTTGCATATGAGATTGCAATGACTCCTGTGTTTTGTCAGTAACAGGGAAGTCCCCTCCTCAGCTTCTGCCCTAGTTTCACTGCCTCTCTTTTGGTATATTACTTCAAGTGTGAAATTTCGTGTCACTGCTCCATGGTGAAGTGCATGGGCAATATAACAACTGGAGATCAGAATTGGAGTTGAAGGGAGTAACTGAGTAGGGAGTGGGAGACGAGAGTGGGGAGGAAGAGGCGCTCAACTGAGGTTCAGGGGAGGTGGCGATGTGACGGAAGGGAGACCTTGGCCGCCTTTATTCTCCCACACCCTCATTATCTCCTAGTTCTGGTCACTGGCTTAACTGCCAGTTAGACAGGCATACAGAGCCAGGCTCGGGAGCTCTCCGTTCATGTCACAGCTGCCAGCTCACATTTTTGTGACAATAATATTATATGACATTAGAAACTGGCTAAAGGACAAAGAAAATTAAAAAGGGTATTTACAGGAACTTAACCTGTACAGGGCAGAAGGACAAAGCAAGGACCAGGATTTGGGGGGCAAGACAGAGCTAACTAGCAAGGGCGCTACCACTTGAGGGGGGGAGGGTGAACTCAAGGAAGAGGTAGGCCAGGGAGAAGACAGGAATTCACCCAAACCCGAAGAGTCAGCTTGAATACAAATAAGATGACAGTGCCACTGGAAGTGCAGAGCCAGCATGGGGAACATTGACATTTTCCACTTAACAGAGGCTGCAGGTGGACCTTGAGGTAAACAGAATGGGGGGGTGTTAGGGACCTTGATGAGAATGATGAATTTCAAATATATTGTTGCTCCTGCCAGTGCGAAGTTGTAAGGAAAGTATGATTATAATAATATCTGCATGTTTATATTACTGGAAAATTATACTGAGGCCATTAGAATAGTATACAAAACTCCTGCAGGCTGCATATCACATACATTAGGTATGGAGGAAGGAAAAGGCAGAAAGCCTCATTCTTTTTCACTGTGTATGTGAATGACTAGAGGGAAAACTGATGTCACAAGATATAGTTGGTCCTTCTCAAAAAGAGAAAGTCTCCACTTAGCAGTAAGGCCCTGCGGCAGCTCCGTCTCCCGAGTGGGGGCTCCTCGGGGGACGCTGCATGCCCCCAGGAGTCCAGGCACACAGCACCCAGCCCTCCACTCCTGATCTGTTCGTCTATCCTAGGGCTTCCCTGGAGCTGCGGCAGGGAGGAGCAACCAAGGGTCTGGAGCGTATTTTAGATCTCAGTATGCTGGGGTCCTAGGATGACAGAACAAGTGAGAGAGGACAGGGGAATGAGCGTTTGAAAAAGGAATGCCGAATCATCCCAACTGCTATCTGGTAGAGCAGTGAGCTGTGAAAGATAGGGCTGGGAAGAGCCTTTGTTGGGAATGGTTCAAATACAGAAAACAGAATCAACGCTGGCTCTCAAAGTGAGCTTCCCATCCGCATCGGATGTTTGTGAGCCTCTCAAAGAAACCATTCATTTCTTCTTGGCAACATCCTAGGAAACGGGGGAGCTGTGAGGGGGAGAGGAGTTACACAGGCTTTTTTCTATTGCAACCATAAAAAGTTATTTTCAAAATAAATCAGAAAGAGTTACGTTTTTTAAGTATCTCCCCTACTATTGTCAGGGATCTATAATTTAAGAAGTGTTGCAACTTTGTCGTGGGAGACACATTAAAAATAAACTTTAAACCATAAAAGGCTTAATAGTGCCAGCTCCCAAAACTACCATGTTTCCCCAGGATGATTGAATTAGTTTACATGAACTAAAAAGTATGAAAAAAAAATAGTGCTACTATTCATATAGTGCCAATGTGATAGGTCTGTTTCACTATGAATTTACAGCTCTGCTGTCTACTCAAGAGAGCATACTTTTACCAAAAATCGCCACCTTCACTCACTCTGGTCTTTCATTCATTTTTTTAACATCCTTTATTATATCTCTTTGTCAGAGAATGAAAATGTGTGGCTCTAAGGACATATCAAGGATTAAGGCTAGATTAAGTCTATCATTGATGTTATCCAAGAAGAAAAGTTAATGCTAAAAGTATCAAATATTTTAAAGTATCAAATATTTAAAAATATTTTAAAAATCAAATGGTGTTATTGGTGAGTTTCCTGGTTAGATGATATTACTTAAATTACTCAGCAGGTAACCAGCCAGATTTTGCTTATGCAGCTAAATCTTATGTTGAGCTATCAGGGAAAATACTAAGAAGTTCCTCTTAGCTCCGAAAAGAGGAAATTTAAGCCACTGTTTGTCATATATAAATGAGTGAAGGGCTAGATGCCTCCCAGGTCTCTGACACATACTTCTAAAATCCACATCACCCCGTTTCAACACTCCTTATAACTTGCTGCTGTGTGAATCTCTCAGAAATGCAGGCCTGATGCTGTCACTCACCTCACTTCAGCAAAAGCATTTGGTAGAACATTCTCTACCAACAGCAAGCCCTTCTGGGAGATGTCGAAACAGCCTTTTCTCAACTTTGCACTAAAATATCAAAAATGATTCAGAAAAATAGACAAGCTGCAATATACTGAAGATCCAGACTAGGTCAAAGGATTGTCATATTTAAAAGAAATTTTCGCTTATTCTAAAGATAATACAATCAGACTGAGGAAAAAGTTGGTAACCTACCATGCTTTACTCTGAGAAATACATCAACACTGGCCCTTTGGAAGAAGACAGTCCATTCCTTTCTTCTGTCCAGTAAACTTAGAGACCTGGGAGGCATCTAGCCCTGCACCCAGTTTGTCAGAGACATGGAAGGCATCTAGCCCTTCACCCAAGTTGTCAGAGATCTGGGAGGCATCTAGCCCTTCACCCAGGTTGTCAGAGACCTGGGGGGCATCTAGCTCTGCACCCAGGTTGTCAGAGACCTGGGAGGAATCTAGCCCTTCACCCAGGTTGTCAGAGACCTGGGAGGCATCTAGTCCTGCACCCAGGTTGTCAGAGACCTGGGAGGCATCTAGTCCTGCACCCAGGTTGTCAGAGACCTGGGAGGCATCTAGCCCTTCACCCAGGTTGTCAGAGACCTGGGAGGCATCTAGCCCTGCACCTAGGTTGTCAGAGACCTGGGAGGCATCTAGCCCTTCGCCCAGGTTGTCAGAGACCTGGGAGGCATCTAGCCCTTCACCCAGGTTGTCAGAGACATGGGAGGCATCTAGCCCTGCACCCAGGTTGTCAGAGACCTGGGAGGCATCTAGCACTTCACCCAGGTTGTCAGAGACCTGGGAGGCATCTAGCCCTGCACCCAGGTTGTCAGACACCTGGAAGACATCTAGCCCTGCACCCAGGCTGTCAGAGACCTGGGAGGCATCTAGCTCTGCATCCAGGTTGTCAGAGACCTGGCAGACATCTAGCCCTTCACCTGGGTTGTCAGAGACCTGGGAGGCATCTAGCCCTTCATGCAGGTTGTCAGAGATCTGAAAGGCATCTAGCCCTGCACCCGGGTTGTCAGAGACCTGGGAGGCATCTAGCCCTGCACCCAGGTTGTCAGAGACCTGGGAGGCATCTAGCCCTGCACCCAGGTTGTCAGAGACCTGGGAGGCATCTAGCCCTTCACCCAGGTTGTCAGGGACCTGGGCGGCATCTGGCTTTGCACCCAGGTTGTCAGAGACCTGGGAGGTATTTAGCCCTGCACCCAGGTTGTCAGAGACCTGGGAGGTATTTAGCCCTGCACCCAGGTTATCAGAGACCTGGTGAGCACAGTCTATAGTCTGATTCAGCCACATGTGAGTGGTACAAAGCTCCGCCCCAGACCTCAGTTGTTTCTGGTCTTTCCCCCAGTCTTTGTTGAGATCTGATGTATATGAGACAGTGTAACACGCTGGAAAGGCTGGGTCCTGAACCCTGATACTGGCCTCATAACCTTGGGTCTCTGTGCCTCAGTCCTTCCATCTGAATAGGAATAAGGTGAAAGTACATGAATATGTTGAATTAAATGAGTTGATTTTATTATTAAAATAATTTTCAGCTCAACACACATTGCAGCCAGAGAGGACTTTCTCAATGCTTTGAAAAAAAAAGATTTTTAAGCTTATGCCTATTTTTAAAATAAATCTCTTTTATTCAGAGCAGTTTAAATAACACCAATTCTGCCATCTCAGGAAGGACAAACCAATTCTATACAACTGTGGCAGGGATTTAGGCATAGAACACGCTGAAAGAGATGTGGTATTGGTGAGTGCTACTATCACAGACCTCTGCATGAGGCAGAAGGAAAATCCAGACAAATTCAGCTCATGAAGATAGCACTTCAAGGTCTGATCTTGAATGACTCAGAAAGATAATAGATGCTTCTGTTTTTACCTTCACTCCACCAGGTCACTGTGGGATGTGGGGACTGGGACTCAGTAGGGGGTTCAGAATCAAAAAGTGATGAGCATAGTGACATCAGGAAGGGCAGGGACAAAATATTTTATCATAAAATGATGTTAGGTCATTGATAAAATATAACCTTTAGAAGAATGTAAGTTTTGTGTGAGTTATGAACGGAGTAACAAAATAATTTTTGCCTTTCCAAATTATTTACTTTGTCTGGAAGCAGACATTGGGAAAAAAGAGTTAGTTCTCACAATAATAACCTTACAAATTAAGTTTAAAATATGAATAGTCTCACTGTTACATGCTTATATCATTCTTTCTCTAGATCTCTGATTTTATACTCAAAGTGAGAAATTAATTTTAAGGTATATCAAAGATCATTCAGTATTCATAGAAGTATCATAGTTCATATTTAATATTTAAAATAGTAAATACTTAGTCATTAATTATGTTTATTTCTCTTGCTAGATTGAATATATAAGATTGATATAGTGAAAGAAAAAGAAATTAATATGGAAAAATAAAAATTGAAGCTACATATTTTAACTAGGATCTTAAAATTATTAAAGTAATACAATTGTTTTCACAAGTGTCACAATCACTCTAGACAGTTTCTCCAATCCCTACCTTCCTCCTCTTAATTCTCCTGTTTCTTCTCTCTTTCTTTCCAAGTCCCCATCAAGTCTTCTGTTCCTCCTTGTTCCCTCTAGTCCTCTAATAAATGGTTGTTCTATCTCTTGTTCACTGATCTTACTTTCATCTTTATTTTTGGAAATCTCTCTACCGCCAGCTTTATTAACTATGCCTATGTACTTAATGTCATACTCAGTTCCGGCTCGATAACAAAGGACCCTGCTCTAGGTGGCTCATACACAACAGAAATTAATTTATCACAGTTCTTGAGGAGCGAGTCTGACATGAGCGTGCCAGAGTGGCAGAGTTCTGGTGAGCGCCCTCCTCTGGGGCGTAGTCTGATGACTTCTAGTGCATCCTCACATGGTGGAAAAACAGCAAAAGATATTCCTGGGGCCTTTTTTATGACGGCGCTAATCCCATTCCGGAAGGTTTCACCTTGATGACCTAATTATCTCCCCAAAGCCCCACTACCTAATATCTTTACATCGGCAGCTAGGATTTCAACACATGAGTGTGAAGACACAAACATTCAGTCTGTAATACTTAGAGTACTTAGTCTGACCTTGGTCTTTCCCTAAGTTTTATGACTCCTACATCCACTGGACACATCTACATGGCTGTTGCATGGGTAGCTTAAAAGTCAAATTTCTAACAATGAACAAGACCTCACTTTTTAGTCAGGCTTTCTCATCCTTCCCTATTTCTGAACTGAGTTCATGGAACCCCCAATTAGCTTTGACATTAATGTTAACCATCCAGCATTACTCCCCATCATTTGCTACAACACTTGTCTCGGATTGATTCTCTTTTCGTAATTTGGCTTGTGCTTGTTCCCCATCCTGGGTCTTTATAATTTGAATAGAAATGTGTTAATTTGGATTAACACACAACTCTTTCCTTGCCAGTAAGAGCTGTTTAATTTTTCAACAACTGGTTTCCAAGACTTAGTTTTCCAATTCCCTCTTCAAAGAGATCAACTAAGAGATTAGAAACACATTCTCCAAGTTTCTTCAATTTGCTGGTCCCTATCCACTTAGACGTGAGCCATGACTTTTGGATCTTTTACTCAAAATCAAGATTGGATCATAAGCCTAGGCCTTTTAATAAAATTATGCAAATACACAAATTTGACATATAAGATTATAACTTCTCAACTCAGATGTGTCTGTAAGGTACACAGTATTAATTTTACATGTCATTCATTTTCCATCTTCTAATAGATATACAAACTATTATTTCTTAGGCCAATCCAGCTATCTCCATTTTCAGTATAACCTTGCCTTTTCTTTCCCACAGAAGCAAAATCTATCATGTACCAATTTTCCCTTCCCTCCTTCTCTATACCTGTATCTTTACTCATTATTGTGTAAATGGATAATGTGTTCTGAGTGGGATTTTTCTGTTGCTTTGATATTAGTATTAAGGCCCAAGGATCAGAACAGAAATCTCTAAGCACCCTACATTCTAAATTCAAAAATACATCAACTGTCAGACTGACCATCTTCCATAGAGTTTGTTGAAAGTTGCCATCAGAAAGTCCATCCTTACTTCCATAACTCACTTCAGCAAATATAGCCGATGAAATAAGAGAACTAACAAGGGAGATATATAATCTCTTCACAGAGTGCAGTTTTTTTAAAAGAAGCTATTCCTTCAGGCTTTTCCCTGTGGGGATGTAAAGAGTCTTCTTCCTCTCCCCAAATAAGGAAAGAATGACTCCTGGGTATGATAAATATAATTTACATATTGCCAAGGAAATAGCTGAACACACAGGCACTCAATAATTCATGGTTCAATTTTGCCATTAAGATCTATCTTATTTTTCCAGAATCACTTTCTTTGCTCTATACACCCTTTCTTGAAGGTTGAGAAATTGTCCTTGCAAAGTTATTAGTTATAAACCAACAAAACCATGAGATGTTTTTAAAAATGTGACTGTCACAAGATAATAAATAATGCTATTGGCATTCATCTAGCTGACCCACTGACTCATTATTTGAGCTGAAGGAAAACAGTTTATTTCGTTACTGCAAAATTATCTTCGGTGCCAGAAAGCCAAAATGAGATGTAGGGAGATAGATACACACCGAGTCGCAGTTTCAGACTTCCCTCATTCAATTGTACAATTATCTGCCTAATTGAAAATGCAATTTGAATATTTTCCTGGAGGTAAAAATGCCAGTTTGATGCTCTGTTAAAAGAAAAAAAGTCTCTGCAGATGTAAAATGAGAAAATTTTATTGCAGGGTTCAATGATTTAGTATGCATTAAAATTAAGTATCTAAAATATCTACAGGGTCTGAAAAGGTATATGGAAATGAGCTGTTTTCCAAGTTAATGCCACAGGATATGACAGCCAAGCTGATCTCTTTTTCACACCCTTTTAATGATGTATTTCTCTTAGGGTTTAAAAACACTTTTAGATCTAGCTGCTTTCAATTCTAGGGTATAGATTCAAAGTAAAATTAGTCCTGGGTTCTAATATGTTAATTCAGAAATAACTGGTGGTTTCTTTTATAGGACCTCAATTTCCATAAATGATATGTAGGCAAGTAGGCAAACTTATTAAATGAGCAATGTTTATTTCTGTTCCCTCCAGCCCTTCCATTTTCTAAGCTCCTTGATGATTTGTACAACTTGCATAGCTGTTCCTTCCAAAGATACTCTCTGATGGTCTGTTCGTACTACTCTGCATGAGTAAAATATCAATTTCTTTTTCCTAGAAGCCCTTTTTTGTTGTGCAACTATAGATCTCTAAAACACAGAGCAATTATATAGTTACTAGAATATTGGTTTGGGATAAATATCCTGAGAAAAATATATGGGGATGCTACATGTGTAAAGATTTAAAAATTTATATTATCACAACTAACATAACAAAGACACAGGGTTTTTTGTTTGTTTGCAGTTTTGGCAGGGGCTGGGTTTGAACCCACCATCTCTGGCATATGGGGCTGGTGCCCTACCCCTTTGAGCCACAGGCGCCGCCCCAAAGACACAGTTTTATATGTGAAATTAACTTTAATGATATTGTAAACCATATTTTGCCTATGAGAAAATTGATTACAAATGAGTTAAAGGAACTGGTTATGTGTCACCAAGTTAAATTTTACAACTGTCATTGCTTTATATTATAAATTCTTGAAAATGTTCAGTAGAGGAAGGTAAGAACCAAAGGATTCCAAGAATTCACTGAAGTACATACGTAATTAGCAATATGAAGCCACTGTAGGCATCTGTCACATTACTTGTATTTACACATTAAATGCTGAATTTTAAGTCTAGATCTTTCATTCTTAATGTCATCAGACTTGTAACCATAATGTGCAACACACCATTTATTCCTTATCAATTCAAAGCCTATAGCTTCATATTGATTACAATGAATTGCAAAGAAAAATATTAAGTATATGATTTCATCAATCGTAGGAGTAGTCCTATTTAGAACAAAAAACAAGTATCTTAGATGAAAGGTGCATTAGTATAATAATTAAGAGTGTAACAAATTATGCATGAATGGAATCTTTTTTTTTTTTTTTTGACACACACTCTCACTATGTCACCCTCAGTAGAGTACTGTGGTGTCACAGCTCACAGCAACCTCAAACTTTTGAGCTCAAGAGATTCTCTTGCCTCAGCTGGGACTATAGGCACCCACCACAACAGCCTGCTATATTTTGTTGCAGTTGTCATTGTTGGTTAGCTGGCCTGGGCTGGGTTTGAACCTGCCAACTTCAATGTATGTGGCTGGTGATGTACAGAATTATTTGAAAATAATTCTACATACCTTTAAGAACTGTTTCAGAAACTGTGTTGTTCAAACTGACTTATATGAAATCATTTTTTCTAATTAATTACCTTGAACTTTTGCTATCTCCAGTGCACATCATCACTGCGCCATTGCTCAAATCCCAGAAAGAGAGGTGAAGGTACCATGGTTGTGCAGCCATGCCAATTACAGGGTTTTGGACATTTGGCCTGGGCCCAGATGATTCAGTTAGTTGCATTGGGCTCATGTCCAGACAAGGTTACTGAGACCAGAGACATCTTTTCCTAATAACTCTGGGAGCTCTGTAGTTAGCACAGGTACACAGAGATTCCTAAGATAGTAAAGTTTTTTGTATTCATTGTATTAATCTTGGATCAATCTCTCTTAAGGGTTTTGTCTTTAGCAAGTAATTTCAAAAAATATATATACCTATTTAATAGAGTTTTAAAGGAATCAAATGAAAAAATAAAATAGCAACTTAAAGGACTTTATTTTTTATGTTTCCTTTTTTTTTTTTTTTTTTTTTAATTGTTGGGGATTCATTGAGAGTACGAGAAACCAGGTAACACTGATTGCATTTGTTAAGTAAAATCCCTCTTAAAATCGTGTCCTGCTTCCAAAAGGTGTGGCATACACCAAGGCCCCACCCTCCCTTCCCTCTCTCTGCTTTTCCTTTCCCCACCTTTCCCTCCTCCTTTCTCTCTCTGCTCTCCCCTTCCCCCATCCCCACCATGACCTTAATTGTCGTTAATTGTCTTCATATCAAAATTGAGTACATAGGATTCATGCTTCTCTATTCTTGTGATGCTTTACTAAGAAAAATGTCTTCCACTTCCATCCAGGTTAATACGAAGGATGTAAAGTCTCCATTTTTTTTTAATAGCTGAATAGTATTCCATGGCATACATATATCACAGCTTGTTAATCCATTCCTGGGTTGGTGGGCATTTAGGTTGCTTCCACACTTTGGCAATTGTAAATTGAGCTGCAATAAAAAGTCTAG
Organism: Loris lydekkerianus; assembly: GCA_963574355.1. Lineage (NCBI taxonomy): Eukaryota > Metazoa > Chordata > Mammalia > Primates > Lorisidae > Loris > Loris lydekkerianus. The sequence goes on from CAUYPK010103084.1 coordinate 13,651, forward strand.
TACAAGGGTCCTTATGATAAAAGGATTTTTTTCCTTCTGGGTAGATGCCCAATAATGGGATTGCAGGATCAAATGGGAGGTCTAGCCTGAGTTCTTTGAGGAATCTCCAAACTTCCTTCCAAAAAGGTTGTATTAGTTTGCAGTCCCACCAGCAATATAAAAGTGTTCCCTTCTCTCTACATCCACGCCAGCATCTGCAGCTATGAGATTTTGTGATGTAGACCATTCTCGCTGGGGTTGGATAGTATCTCAGGGTGGTTTTAATTTGCATTTCTCTAATAAATAGGGATGATGAGCATTTTTTCATATGTTTGTTAGCCATTCATCTGTCTTCTTTAGAGAAGGTTCTATTCGTGTCTCTTGCCCATTGATATATGGGATTGTTGGCTTTTTTTCATGTGGATTAATTTGAGTTCCCTATAGATCCTAGTTATCAAGCTTTTGTCTGATTCAAAATATGCAAATATCCTTTCCCATTGTGTAGGATGTCTATTTGCTTTGGTTGTTGTCTCCTTAGCTGTACAGAAGCTTTTCAGTTTAATAAAGTCCCATTTGATTATTTTTGTTGTTGGTGCAATTGCCATGGCAGTCTTCTTTATGAAGGCTTTCGCCAGGCCAATATCTTCCAGTGTTTTTCCTATGCTGTCTTTGAGGATTTTTATTGTTTCATGCCTTAAATTTAAGTCCTTTATCCATCTTGAATCAATTTTTGTAAGTGGAAAAAGGTGTGGGGCAAGTTTCAGTCTTGGG
>CAUYPK010103089.1:0-12444 GCA_963574355.1 Loris lydekkerianus
TGGTACATGTATACCATGGAATACTATGCAGCCTTAAAGAAAGATGGAGACTTCACCTCTTTCATGTTTACATGGATGGAGCTGGAACATATTCTTCTTAGCAAAGTATCTCAGGAATGGAAGAAAAAGTATCCAATGTACTCAACCCTACTATGAAGCTAAATTATAGCTTTCACGTGAAGGCTATAACCCAAATATAGCACAAGACTATGGGGAAAGGGCCAAGGAAGAGGAAGGGAGGGGGGAGGTTTGGGGGGAGGGAGGGTAATAGGTGGAGCCACATCTATGGTGCATCTTAGAATGGGTACAGGCGATTGCACTAATGTACATAGCAATGATTTAACAATAAAAAAAAATTTTTTAAAAAAAAGAGCTGCAAGAATATAGGAAAGAGAGGATTCAAAATTCAATTCATTCAGTTATCTATACAATAAACATTGATGTAGCACCTTCTAAGTGTGTGATGTATCTAAGAGGCTTTGGGGATCATTTAGACCTGCATAATTTCCTTAAGAAAATAGAAACTCTATAGGAAGTACAAAGGATTGGGTACCCCCATTTACTCCAGAAACTATGGCTGTTACTTCCCGTAGCCTGTGAGATCCTAAAAATTATGGATTTCATTTTATCTACATTTAACACACAATAAGTGCTCAAAGAATGTTTGCTGAAATAAAATCAAATAAACACCTGGAAAAAAATAAAACTATAAACATTTAATACAGAACTCAGTCTTCACAGACAGAATGGTTTGATATAGCATGATCCCCTATTTAACAGAGTAAAAATACTATGTGAAAATCACACAATTTGCCCACAAAATAGTTACACTATGGTCCCAAAGAAATAACTGAGTTTATAAGTCCATAAAAAAGACATTTTGTTTTCCTCCCCCTCTCCTTTGTGGGAGCGTCTGCTCTGTTAGAAGGCAGAGAGGAGATAAACAGCAGACTGCGTGCTTTTGAAGCTAGCTATCAACAAAGGATCTTCTAAATCAATTCACCACCAGAAACGGAATGTAGGCAGTTCTCAGAAATGTCTCACAAAGAAGCACAGAGAAAAGCTCTCTGAAGGCGGAAGCAGGAGATGTTTCCGTCCTGATGATGGGAATTGAGTGTGGCTATGAGGCCTGCGGCCACAAACTTTTCCACGGGGTCAGAAGTGCCTGGTACAGAAGTGCCTGGTAGCTCCGTAGCCATCTCATCACAGGCGATTCAAATAGGGTCAGAACACTTTCTCCAGGGCCACCAGGGTGAGTTTTCATTCCAGGCATGACAGTCAGATTTCCCAGCTGCCCTGCCCTGGGCTGTCCACCCTCCCTGCCAGCACCAGGCCTGATGGGCAGCGCCTGCCAGCAGAGGAACAAGAAGCATTGAGCAGGAGCACAAACTTGAGCATCTGCCAGGACCATCTGCACATTCCACAGTCTGAGGAGACAGAAGCAGCCTCAATCCCCATTGAATTTAAAGAACAGGGATGTCAAAGAGGGAGACTGATGACATTGGATGGGCTTCTCAGCAGCCAGGACCTAAGGGGGCTCCGTGGGTTCATGTAGCTTTTCAGACCCTAAAGTATGATTTTTGCCCATATATCCTCAGCCTGTGAGAGCTGGTGCTACAACTAATCTCATTTTTAATGGCCCCTTTTAAAAAATAGACTTTATTTCCTAAAGCAGTTTTAGGTTCATAGCAAAACTGAGTAGAATAAAATGACTATTTTTAAATCTATAATTGGGTTCATAAACATGCTTAGAGCTCCTGCTATGGGCCATGTGCTGGATGGAAATAAGCAAATAAGACTGCACTATCCCAACACCAACTTGCTTACAGTGGGTGAGAGGAAAAATATGCATAGGAGTTTTCCAAGGGAGTAAAAAGGACACTCCAGTTCAGGAAAAACTGATATCCTGTGATCTTTCCTTGCCCAAGCTCAAAGCCAGGGGAGCCTTAGTGAAGAGTCCCTGCAGTCACCTTCTTTGAGTCTAGAAAGTCCTCCATAACCATCTGTCACACCCTGCTCTAATTCTTCACTTTCTTCCCATTGCTTATGTTTTCACTGTGAAGTCAACCTCTCTTCAAGCCCCTTAAGGGGGATGACCCACTGGATGGTTTCCAAACATTGATTTTGGTTTCTTCTCCAGATGCTGTATCTCCCCGCACATGCACATGTGAAAGGGCCATTTCCCAGGGCACTGTGCCAAAGCACAGGGCTTCATAATGCCCCCAGCTTGGTAGAGAATGGGGTCTGGACTGTTGCAGGCAATGGTGGCAGATGTGCAATGACAACACCCCACCCCACCCCAATCAATAGTGCTCTGCCCTACCCAGATCCTAGAGTCCCCAAACCAGATACAATCAGGTATCTGAATGACATGGACACCAATTCCTGAGAATATCAAGTGAGTCCCACCAGGTTGTAGCCAAAACCCTATGAACACTAATATTATCCCAATTAGAAAGGTGATAGAAGAGTAGACTCTCAACGCTCCTAAGAACACACACTATCTTATTCATTCAATTTGAACATATCTAATGTTCGCTAAGTGGGCAGACGTAAGGACGATCCCTCCAATTCTTTTCTTAGGAAGATAGGCAAGCTCAGCCATTCCTCACTGTTGTATACAGCTGTCCCTTACTGAAGGGGATCTCCTTACAGATGTCAAGGACCTTCTACCAGCAGGCTGTATGTCATGCCATTACCCTTCCAACACACTTAAAATGAGGCATTTCATTAAATCTTTACAAGCTCCCCGCCCCCCATTCCTTCCTCTGAAGTGAAGTATTACCTCAAAGCCAGCTTGGGCCTCAGGCCACTTGTAAGCCCATCTGTAAACACAAACTGAATTGTTCCATGAATAAGAGTCTCCTCTCTCCATTTAGATTTGAGCTCCAAGAGCATAGGAACCACATTGTGTGTGTGCGCAGTGAGCACAGACTTGGTGCTAATCAACATGGAGCTAGTCACTTAGTTTCCCTGTAAAATTGGGGAGAATGATAGAATGGACCTCACAGGGTCACTGGGAGCATTACATGAAATGATGTCCAGAAAATCCCCAGCATGGAACATAATCAACACTTAAAACATGTTTGCTGTAATTATGTATTATTAATACTTTAATTTTCCATGAGTCTTAATTCCTTCATCAATTAAACAGTCATGAGGTAGGTACCTCTTTGGGTTATAGTAAGTAAACAAGGCAATGCATGCAGGAACCTAGCATGGTGCCTGGTGCCCACTAGACTCTCTGTAAATGGAAGCAATTAATTCCAGTGCACTGAGTACCTGCTTCAGTGCACTGAGTCTAGACTTCCAAGGAGAATACCTGAAACAAGTCATCAAACTGTTTTTCATAACTCATTCCTCAAAGTAGTTAAGGCCGGAGTTGGAAAACTAGCACTCCTTGAGTTGAATCTTTATTCCATTTTTCTTTCTTTGATTTACTAGGCACTACTGGGTATGAAGCACAAAGGTGTGAGTGGGTGGTGTGATGTGTTTTCTTAAGGCAGCAAATTGAAGCATCAAACTGCTGTCTTTCTCTCTGGATCAACTACCAACCCAGATTACCAAAAGCTAGACTCAGTGTAGACCTTGCCAGGATGGGACATATCTGCATGATAATCCCCACAGAACTGACTGGTTCTTCTACATTCTGAGATAAAAAGCAAGCAAGGAAGGAGGTACAAAAAGGGTGTGTTCACTTCCTTGTCTGGAATAACAAATGACCACAAACTAGATAACATAAAACAATAGAATGATGATTTTACAGTTTGGGAGTCTAGCAAGTGAAAATCAAGATGTTGGCAGGACCCTACTCTCTCTGCAGGCTCCATGGAGGAATCTTACCTTGCCTCTTTCAGCTTCTGGTGGTTCCAGGAATCCTTGCCATTCCTTATCGTGTAGCTGCTTCATTCCCGTCTCTATCTCCATCTTCCTTATCTTCCCTGTGTACCTCTGTGTCTCTTCTCCTCTTCCTATAAAGACACCAATCATTGGGTTTAGGGCCCACAAAATCTCATTCTCAGAAACCAGAGGTTAGGACCTAAACACATGTTTTAGGGAAGACCAGATTGAGCCCATTATAGAGATGTCTTCAGAGAAGAAGCGGAGTTTGGGGATCAGGCAATCAGATTTAGCACTTAGTCCTTCCTCTTCCTCCTTCCCTACCTCCGCCCAGAGAGAAAGGGCCTGACTTGATTCCTCTAAACTTAAGTGCCACTGAGAGAGTTTAAAACACATGAGACTAATGATGCTCCTCTCTAGGAGCCCTACAGTGGGCTGTGGGAAGGCTAAGTACACAGAGGCATCAGCAACCAGCCCCAGGAGAGTAAGGGACACACACCTCAAATAGGAACTGGCACCTACCACTAGTGAGGACCACAGAGGGATGCCACAGCCTGTTCTCCTGGGTCCTGGGAATTTTGAAGCCAGGCCCAAGGGAACACTACTTGAGAGCCTCCTGAGAGTTATTCATGCATCTGTTCATCTATCCACCCATCTATTCATGTGTAGCACAGAAGTCTGGAGTCAGGCTTTCTATTTTTTTTTTTTTTTTTTTTTTTTTGCAGCTTTTGACCAGGGTCGAGATTGAACCTGCCACCTCGGGTATATGGGGCCAGTGCCCTACTCTTTTGAGCCACAGGTACCACCCTGAAGTCAGGCTTTCTGAATTGAACCCTGACTCTACCACTTACTAGCTGCATGATTTGACCAAGGCATTGAACACCTTAATTCTCAATTTTACCCTTTTTTAAAAATGGTAAATAATTATGATGAATATCTCATAGGTTTACTTCATGGAAAAAGCAATTCCTGAGTATAGCACCTGGCACAGAGTAAATATCAATACACGCTCTGCTATGACGATAAAGGTGAGGATGGTGATGTAAGAGACCTGCACAAAGGTGGAGGGTGGAGACAGCAAATCAGCCTGCAAGCAATCCCATCAAGGCCAGCACCAAATAATTTTAGGCCAGGACTACAGCTTCTGCTACTGGGCTGTTTTAAGACCTGTTAGGTTCTCAAACAGAAAAAGATACGCTGCTACTTCCCTTAAAGTACCTAGTTTACAGGGGTCAGCTGCACACCTGCAATTGATCTTTGAAGGAATTTTGAGAGTCCCTTATTTTCAGTAGCTTTTTTTTTTAAGCACCCTTTCCCAAGTTTGTTCCCTCCATCACTTGTCAGTGTATCACTTCCCTCTAATGCATTTGCTACAAAACAATCTCCAAATTCTCTTCATTTCCAAGAAAGAGGAGAGAGAGCTGGAAAAGCTATAGATCTTCTTAAATGAGTCAAAGACTTGACAATTTCCCTGTCTTGATGCCCTGCCTTTGACTAACATGGGGTTGTTTATAAATCTCTAACCTGAGTCAGAGATCCTTTTCCCAAAATCTAAAAGTTCAGACCAGAATCAGCCTTAGAATTGATTGCAGTGGATCTGTTTTGTTGTTCACTTCCCTAGAGCTTTAATGAGAACAATCTTTCAAGGACTGCTGAGTGTTTGGGGGAGGGGGTGGATGGTGAGAAAGGAAGAAACTGAGCAAAAGAGGCCTCCTCTGGCCCTTGTGCCCACCTTCACCTTCCTATGTGGATAATTTCATCCTCTCTTCTACCTATGGAAGCCACCATCTCACACTGTTTTATACTCTCTGCCCAGGTCAAGCACTATTTCTGCTCATTGCCAAGTGACATTCAAATTGATACAATTAAGGAAGAGCAGTGGGAAGAAAACCTAAAATCTCTAAGTGGGTTTCAACAATTCTGTTTTTCAGAACTACCAGAATATCAAGACATGGTGCACCTGGGAAAAAAAGCCCAGAAAAGCACCTTATTTCTATCGGTCTACTCATGGTGGTGTATACACACACACACACACACACACACATACACACGGGATGGCCCTTCGTGTCACACTGGAAGCCTCTGACAACATCAGATGCTAAATTATTACAGTAACAAAAATTTAAGATGGACACAGCTCCTCACAATCCCCGATAACAAGTGGCTGCAGCTCTAATAAGATGCATCCTCCGGCTTCAAGACTGGAGCCTGCTGGGCATCTCTGCTGCTCCTCCTGCTTACCATGGCCTTTATAGCTTGAAGGTGACAGAGTCTACACCTGCAGGGGCAGGGTCACCCCAGCAGTCACCCTGGCCCTTCAATCAGCTAATCCCAGATATGGCCTCTTTCCATGGAGACAAGAAACTACATGGATCTTTCCACTTGCTCACACCCAGGGGATGGAGCCCAGTACAGGAATATGCTCAGAGGCATGCTGGCCAGACAAATAAACTAACAGGCCTGGAAAGCAGAGGCCAAGGTGACCTGTGCAGGCAAACTGTGATTTGGCAGGCTCCTGACATATCAGCAGAGGGACCACGGCCCAAGGGACAGGACCGTTGTGTCCTGTCAGGGCCAAATTCACTTTGTCAGCCGCAGCCTGGGCAACCTCTGCTCCCACCAGCTTAAACAGAGCTGAAGGAACTGTAGGCACCTTGGCCACTGCTGAGAGTAATTGAGCAATAGCCTCCCAGCAGGCTGAATCACAATGTGTTCCTTGGGAAATTATATACTTTTAACCTCTAAAACAATATAATTTAAAGGTGAATGTATTTTTCCTCAATAGTTACAGGGCCTCTATTTCCTCTAAAGAGCTGAGGTGGGGGTTATTTTGTGGCCTCTACATATATATTTAAAGAGATACCTAAGATAGATTCACCTCCAAATGTAAGTTTCAATAGAGGGCCACTTAGAATGCCTCTGAAAGTAACCATATCTGCACAAGATTTCATTTCCAATTAACCCAGCTTTGCAACCAAAGTATATACAGCCACCCCGAGGCCCCTACATGAATTTCATTTCTGATAACAGAATCCTCCCAAACACCAAGACTGGAAAGTTACGCTTGTCCGACTCACCACTTCCTCATATCCTCTCATTCAATCATTCTCTCCCTGAGTCAGTCAACCATCCAGTCTGGCCTGTTTTCCATTGAAATGGCTCCTGTGTCCACTCCTATTCAGTTCCAGTATCCCTGTGCTAAGCAAGACTCTTTTATCCTCACACTTGGATCCAGTGTGAAGTATTAGTTCCAGTGAAGCCTTCTGGACCCCTGAACCCCTCCACATTGCACACAAAGCACCAGCGTCAATGCTACCCTTGCCAGGCCATTCCTCTGCTCAAAATCTTCGATGCCTTTCATCCTACTATAATATTCAGAGCCAACATTCTCTGGGTCACCTTCAGTACTATCCTACAAAGCCCCACCCTGCCTATCCCACTGAATTCTTGAAATTTTCCACATGTACTGACCATTCAAGCCAAATCAATGCCTTTTGGCCCTACAAACACACCAAACTTATGCATATCTGAGACTTTCGTTTTTTGTCATCCTATTTCCATCATTTGGAACTTTCTTTCATCTTCTCACGTCCTAAAACAATCATCCTCCAAAGTCCACCTTTTCCACGAAGGCTTTCTTAATTGCACCAGGCCCTTCTGTTCTCCCACAAGTACATATGGTTTGTGTCGAACAATTTTGTGCTTTATCCTAGTCCTTTTTGTAAAAAAGGTCACTATTTCATATCTTCTCCATGTCCCATTTTTTTCAAAATTGTAAGAATTGCAATGTCACAAGTCATCTGTAATGTTTGTGGAAAAATTCTAGAACAAACTAACAAGTAGGCAATTTATGCAGACTAGGAAAGAAATGAAAAGATGCTGAGCTCACTGAGGACAAGTCACACCAGATTAGCTTAATTCCTTTCTGTTTAGGTATTTTAGAAAGGTAAAAACAGGAAAACGGAATAGTTGCAATGCTCTTCATTTCATCAAAGTATTTAACAAACTCTCTCCTGGCCATAAATTTATTAGCAATCATACTCTATATGAACTTCGTAGATCATCAAATGGTCACACCAAAAGGACAACAACCATTGCACAGTTGAAGAACATTTTTTCAATGAGGAGATAGTAATATTCATGTCACTCTGAGAAAAATACACAGTTTGGAGGAAAAAATACTAATATTGAATAAGAAAATAAAGTTACAAAATTTCCTGAACTGGCTAGAGAAAAATACAAAGCTGGCAATTTGGTATTCAATGGAAACAAATTTAAGGTATTTTACCAAGTCCATTCATCCAATGTGACGAATAGGGAATTCCTGTTGCTAAAAGGCTTTCTGATAGAAGCTATTATCTCATTCATACTATAATAGTCATGCAAAATATCCAGTAACCAGGAGAAGATTGAACTATATAATGTCCAAAAACCTTCCAAACTTCAAGATCATAGTATTTTATAATTCTTACATCTCTATTTTATACCCCAAATAGATTATAAATCTATTGGCATGAACATGATGGTATAGTAAAAAAGCATGGAATTCAAAGTCAGATAGATATGGGTCCAAATAGTAGTTCCTCCATTTACTAGGTGGATAACTTCTAACCTGTTTCTTTACCTGCAAACTAGAAATTATGAGAGGTGACTCAGATAATGCTCCTTACATATGACCTAGTCCAATGCCTGGCATATAGTGGGTATCAAATAAATGTTAATTATGTACAATCTCTTTCAGTATCCTACTCAGCTAATGGAGTATTAGGAATGAATCAGGATCTTATTAACAAATCATTTAGTTCTTCGATTTTGAGGGATATCTTGAAGATTTTACTTGCTCTTTGGAAAATCTGTGGAGAGGGAAAGAGAATAAATAAAGGCATTCTAAGGCATTCTAGGAATAAATATGACTGGAGCAAAGGCTTGAAGATGTGAATGTGCAGGACAGGGCATATGCTGAGAATGGTGAGGCAGTGACCCACCAAGACGAGAGGTGAGAGACAAGTTTAGATTGGTAGAATGGGCCAGATGGGGTAGAACATGAAATGCCACTCAAACAAAGCATTAACAATAGATGCCTTCTATGATAACACAGCACCTATACTCCTTCTTTAGCATATTTTAAGCACATTAAACAATGACTGGGATAAGAAGAGAGAGGCCTGAGCATGCATGCTTGGCTCCATCACCATGTGCTGCCCTGTGCTGCCCTAGGACTCTGCAGAAAGTCCTCACCAGCAAGAAGGTCATCACCAGATGTCCCCTCCAACCTTGGCTCCTGGCCTCAAGAACTGTAAGAAGTATATTTTATTTCTTTATAAATAACCCAGCTTCGCTCTCTCAAGAGACAATCCAAGATGGCGGATGAGTAACAGCCTCCCTGCAACAGGGCACAGTGTGTCTGGGGAGATAAGACTGGTGGGATCTGCCTAAAATCATCCCTTTGAGGATACAAGGAGTAAACAAGGGACATCTGAACCCCAAGAGGAGGATAAAAACAGTGGAAAACTGGCAAGTGGTTGCGTGTGTTCGATCAACCTAATCCTGCCGGCAGCCATAAGTACAAGCAGCAGTGAGAGTGCAAACCGGAAAGACCTTACCTGTGAAATGTTTCAGTGTTTTTGGACTTGGCACTCAGTTGAACTGCCTTGGGGAGAGCTTGAGCAGGAGTGCGGAGAATTTTGGGCATTGTCTAGGACCCCAGACTGAGCCGCTGAGCCAGATGGAGCTAATAGTGTTTGGCTATGGACCACAGGAAGCCATTGTGAGAGAATTGCCCTGGAAAGCTCAGCCCTCAGGGTCACAGAGCAAGGATCAGGCGGGACCTAGTAACCTAGTGACTGAGCAGCCTAAAGGCAGGGCCTGAGCTGCCTTACAGCCTTAACCCTCAGGGGCAGAGTGAGACAACTTTTGGCACACTGGAGTCTCAGGCTAATGTGCTGGGTAGAGTGCCGTGGCATCACAGCTCATAGCAACCTCAAACTCCGGGGGTTGGCACTGCCTGGACCTCCATAAGAGCTGCACCATGACCCCTGACCCGCGACCCATGCCCGCCGGGCCTCCGCATGCCCTGACCAGGAACTACAGGAACAGCGCAATCCGGCATCCTCCCTCCTGTACCCTCCCTGCCTCAACACTGGCCCACTCATCTGGCCAGGGACTCTGGTAGCCATGTGCCCCCTGGAGCCCTCCCTGCCTCTGCGCAGAGCCCTTCTTCTGGCCAGAGACTGCTGGAGCCCTGGGCTCTCTGTGCCAAAGTAACTGGGTGCCAGGCACTCCCAGAACTGTGTGCACCACCTCCTGCCCTCTTACTGGATCTGGGTGTGTCACACTCCAGAGCTGATTCCACAACCAGAACTCCCTGGCTGGGGCAGCCCTAGAGGAACTACACAGGGCCACTACCTACAAAGATACAATGATCCTGCTAGGGTCTAATCTTGGAGAGACACCTCCCCAAGTCTGATGACGGCCAGAGACAATGGTGAAAAACAATCATGAGGTGAAATCAACAGAAAAACTCTGGTAATATGAACAGTCAGAGTAGATCAACTCCCCCAAGGATCAATGGGGCAGATACAGAACAAGATCTCATGCACAAACAAATAGCTGAGATGTCAGAAATTGAATTCAGAATCTGGATAGCAAATAAGATCAAATTAGAATTCCAAGCAGTAACCCAAAAGATATCTCAAGAATTCAATGAATTCAAAGACCAAATGACCAAAGATTTTGACACATTGAGACAAGAAGTTGCAGCACTTAAAGATCTGAGAAACACAGTAGAATCTCTCAGTAACAGAATGGAGCAAGGAGAAGAAAGGATTTCTGACATTGAAAACAAAGCTTTCAAAAGCTCCCAAACTCTCAAGGAGAAAGAGAAATGGAGGGCAAAAACAAATCACTCTCTTGGAGAGCTCTGGGATAATTCGAAGAAAACCAATATTCATCTTATAGGGATCCCCGAAAGCAACGAGTGGCTTCACAAGGCACAGAGTCTCTTCTCCATGAGATTATGAAGGAGAACTTTCCAGACATGCCAAGAGATTCTGAAATTCAGATAGCAGATAGTTTCAGAACTCCAGCACGACTCAACCCAAATAAAACACCCCCCAGACACATAATAATCAACTTCACTAAAGTTAATATGAAGGAGAAAATTCTGAAAGAAGCCAGACAAAAGAAAACCATCACCTAGAAGGGCAAAAATATTAGAATAACTGCAGATCTCTCTGTTGAAACCTTTCAAGCTAGAAGAGGATGGTCATTGACTTTTAATCTCCTAAAACAAAATAACTTTCAACCCAGGATCCTGTACCCAGCTAAACTGAGCTTCATTTATGACACAGAAATTAAATACTTCAACGACATTCACATGTTGAAGAAATTTGCCATAACTAAACCAGCTCTCCAGAATATTCTTAGACGTATGCTCCATAAACACCAGTGTAATCCTCCACCAGAAAAGTAAACCCACCCTGAAAATTTTGATCAAATTCCAACTTCCACAGTTGCAAAAGGATTATAAATGTTCACCAGACTCAAAGGGCTTATCAATATTCTCAATTAATGTGAATGGCTTAAATTGTCCTCTAAAGAGGCACAGGTTGGCTGACTAGATACAAAAACTCAAGCCAGATATCTGTTGCATACAAGAATTGCAGCTTACATTGAAAGACAAATTTAGACTCAAGATGAAGGGATGGTCATCTATACTCCAGGCAGATGGAAAGCAGAAAAAAGCAGTTGCAATCCTATTCACAGATGCAATAGGCTTTAAACAAACCAAAATAAGGAATGATAAGAATAGATACTTCATATTTGTTAAAGGTAATACTCAATATGATGAGATTTCAATTATTAATATTTATGCACCCAACCAGAATGCACCTCAATTTATAAGAGAAACTCTAACGAACATGAACAACTTGATTTCCTCCAGTTCCATAGTAGTTGGAGATTTTAACACCCCTTTAGCAGTGCTGGATAGATCCTCCAAAAAGAAGCTAAGCAAAGAAATTTTAGATTTGAACTTTACCATTCAAAATCTGGACTTAACAGACATCTACAGAACATTTCATCCCAACAAAACTGAATACACATTCTTCTCATCAGCCCATGTAAAATACTCCAAATACTCCAAAATTGACCACATCCTAGGTCACAAATCTAACGTCTGCAAATTTAAAAAAATAGAAATTATTCCTTGCATCTTCTCAGACCATCATGGAATAAAAGTTGAACTCAAAACAACAGGAACCTGAATACCAATACAAAAAAATGAAAGCTAAACAACCTTATGCTGAAGGATACATGGGTTATAAATGAGATTAAGAAGGAAATCACCAAATTTTTGGAACAAAACAACAATCAAGACATGAACTACCAGAACCTCTGGGATACTGCAAAGGCAGTCCTAATAGGAAAATTTATAGCACTGCAAGCCTTTCTCAAGAAAACAGAAAGAGAGGAAGTTAATAACTTAATGGGACATCTCAAGCAACTAGAGAAGGAAGAACACTCCAACCCCAAACCCAGCAGAAGAAAAGAAATAACCAAAATCAGAGCAGAATTAAATGAAATTGAAAACAAAAGAATTATACA
>CAUYPK010103091.1:0-33153 GCA_963574355.1 Loris lydekkerianus
AAAAAAAAAAAAAAAAAATATATATATATATATATATATATATATATATATATATATATATATAAAAAATATGTCAAATGGTATATAAAACCAGTGTATGGTGCCCCATAATCACATTAATGTACAGCTATGATTTAATAATAAAAAAATGAAAAATATGCTAATAAAGCTTGTGGCAAATCTGATTTTTTTTTTTTTAAATATACCAAGGACCTCATTGTTTAATGAAAAAAATAAAAACTTCTAAGTGGTATGACTCTTAGGTTCAAATAATATTTATAAGCAAACCTTCAAGTAATATGTATTTGAAAGTTGATGTGTAGTTATTAGGTTAGTTCCATAGAAGTTATTGTACTTGTTGGCTAGAAGAGTGGTCCACAATCTTTGTGGCCCCAGGGACCAGTTTCATGAAAGATAGTTTTTCCATGGACTAGGGGTGGGGGATAGTAAGCAATGTGAGTCAGTAAGCAATTGATTATTATGGTCTGTGTGTGCAGTCCAACTTCTCTATTAATGATAATCTGTATTTGCATCTGCTCCCCAGCTAGCATCACAGCCTCAGCTTCACCTCAGATTATCAGGCATTCGATTCTTACAAGGAGCGCATACATATGCAGTTTACAGTAGGGTTTGGGCTCCTAGGAGAATCTAATGCTGCCACTTATCTGACAGGAGGCAGATATCAGACAGTGATGTAAGCTCTGGGGAGCAGGTATAAATACAGATGAAGCTTAGCTCACTCACCTGCTGCTCACCTCCTGCTGTGCAGCCCAGTCCCTAGCAGGCTAAAGGCAGGTACCAGATCCACAGCTCGGGGTTTGGGGACCACACGGCTAAAGTACAATTGGTTAGTCCCAGTGAAGTGCCATATTGTTGTTTTTTTTCGGTGGATCATGTTTTAGATAAGTGATTTCAGAAAAAGTCTGTCTTTGGTTGCTTCATCTAAGAGAATTGTAAGCCACATGACTCTTAGTTTTACACAGTTCTGACCCACTAGCACCATAGGCTGGTCTTTACAACCTTATATATTTGGATGAGAACTTTATGTGTTCATCTGTTCATTGAAGTACAGTCACAATTTCATCTTTCTTTTAAGGCATTGTCTTAGTCTGTTCAGACAGCTATAAAAATACCATAAATTAGGTAACTTATAAACAATAGAAATTTATGTTTCACAGTTTAGGAGGCTCAGAAGTCTAAGATCAAAGAGCCAGTAAATTCAGTGACTTATGTGGATCATATTTTTCATCATAGATGGCACTTTCTGGCTGCATCTTCAGGTGGCAGAGGGGAAGGGCAGCTCTCTGGGGCCTTATTTATAAGGGCACTGATTTCATACAGAGACCCCCAAATGTTCTCTTTCCTAATAATCACCTGCAGAAAGTCCCATCTATCACATTGAGTGATTAGGAGGCACCCTAGCTACTTCCTAAGCAAGGGGATGGGTCAGAAGCCCAGATGAATTAAAATATCCCTAAAGATATGCATTCTTGGATGGCACCTGTGGCTCAAAGGAGTAGGGTGCTGGTCCCATATGCCAGAGGTGGTGGGTTCAAACCCAGCCCCGCCCGGCCAAAAACTGCAAAAAGATAGAGTTCTTCCAGGTCATTAAATATACAGTTGTTTACCATTATAGTTTGTCTTTAATTTAACACATTTTAGTGACTGATATGTTGTTGGTTCCATTTTTTTTCATGAGGGGATTGTTAGATCAGAGGGTGAAGGAGAGGATGTAGAGGGTGGGGGTGGGTGGTAAAGCAGTATCTTTCAAAAGCTTTTGACCTTATTTGTGCATCCTATACTAGTAAATTTCTATTAGTATTAATAAGGTAGAATAGAATAGAAAATATCTTCAAACACAGTACATGGTAAGAGTACCTATTGCTGAGAAAAATTCTTTAGTAACATTTATATGTATATATGCATTGGGTCATGATATGAGGTTATTTCTGTAATAGAAGTTTGAAGCCTCTGTCATAATGGACTTTTAAACTTATGGAAAGGAAATGATATAACTGTTCCCAAATTGTATGTACTGAATAATTTTAATAACTGAATCTTTTATCAATTAGTTCTAAGCTTCAGCAGTCTTACTCAATTTTATAAACAATTCATTCTTACCATCTTTGCCTCATATACTATTTTGCATATGAATGGCTCTTAGTATTTCTCTTTAAACAATAATTTTTTTGCTGTTCTATAATTATAAAAATGCAAGTTGTAGCCATTTAAAAATTTCATCTTCACGTTTTCAGAAACTAGAAGTATGGTGCTGTGTTTCAGACCTGTGCTAGGTGACTACTAAATAATGTCACTGAGTTTCATTCTGTAGGTCCTTGTAATCTTGTGTTGACTCTGAGTAACTCCTCTTCCTTGGTCTGTTACAACACATATTAAATGAAACTGCCAGAAATGTTTAAAGAAGGCTTCAGGACCTTTGTTGGAGCTATTTTTCCTGGGATCAAGGCCAGACGGATTTTCCATTGTTAGTGGTCTCCTCCGATTTCTTATTACCTCTGTCTGCTTTTCTGCTCGGGTGTACTTTAGGTTATCTTTCTCACTGTCTCCCATTGCCATTGCTCTTTTGGCTGATCCAGAACTCTGAATTCTTACCTTTTTCTTGATTCAGAGCTTTCGGTTTCTGGAAATGAGCATTGATTTTTTTGGCAAAAAAATCAGACAAACGTTTGTTTGAATCCCAACTCTGACCAGCTGTTTGTCTATATAAAATCTAGACATTTAACCTCTCTGAAGCTGCATGTTCCCATTGGTAAGAACAAGGGGAATACCGCCATTACAGGTTTTTTTTGTGAGAATTAACTAAAATATATATACCTGACATACTGTTAGCTTATCTCTCCCTTTCCCTCCCTACCTGCTTACTTCAGTATTTGGTTTCATCTCTTGTGAGAGGTAAATAAGACTTTTAAAGGTCAATTAAACTGATAGCCATTTAGAGAGCACTAAAAAAGTCATAAGTACAAGCAACCAAATGCAAACAGTGGGTCCTCAGTATGTGCTGAGCTCATTGATACCTTATCTTCACTTTCCTATACCCTCTTGAGGGCCTTGCCAAGATACAAGGTCCCTGGAAGAGGGTAAGGGACTTTTACTTGTTAAGGAGCTCCATCGCATCAAAGCAATTTATTATCAAAACTCCTTTCTAGAAGCCTTGTGATTTTTTTAATAAAAACCAGTGAAGGCAATTTTGTACTATTGTGTATTATTCGGAAATAGTCATCTTTGCTTAATGTCCATTCACATGTACATACATATATGTACATACATCCTTTACTTCAGTGCTTATGAATTGGGGGGAGTAATTTTTCATTCATATTAATATTTTGTTTCTACTGAATTTATAATTGATGTGAGGTTAATTTTTCCTGCCTTTCCCCCAGACTTATTAAGAATAAAAAAAGTTACTTTAAAAAAGTTCTTAAGTAGAAAGCACATACCCAAGTACGTCACTAAGAGACATTAAATGAAGATTTAGATAATTTATTTGAAAAAAATTTTCTTGATGCTTTATTTTTTGACACCAGAGAAACCCTGCACTAAAATTCTTTCTCATTTATACACATTCATTCTTTTTAAATAAAATATAAAACATATCTACTTTGCTTTGTGGAATTGGAGACAGGTTCTTCAGATTTTATTCTTCATAAGTTTCCTGCTTGGTTCTGGAATCCTAGCCACATAATTAATTTTGTATCGTGGAGTAGCTAAATGGTAAAGTATGATGGCCGCCATTTTGGACATTTAGGTTGATGGTAAGTATAACGTCTAATATGACTTTAAACGTTATGTTAACTATGTGAATATGAATACTTGGCTGTTATTTTCCATAATAGCCTTGGTTCCTTTGACAATCCAAAGCACAGCTTTTGATTTCTTATATCTACAATTTCCAACAGTAATTTTATGTTGATTAAAGTATGATTTTTTTCAATGGTGCCTTTCCTTTGAGAAGTTTGAATTATAAAACTTACACATTATGATGATTAATGTGTAATAGCTATTGTTATAAAATGTTTGAGTTTTTTTTTTTTTTTGAGACAGAGTCTATTTTGTCACCCTTGGTAGAGTATGGTGGCATCATAGCTCACAGCAACCTCAGACTCTTGGGCTCAAGTTATCCTCTTGCCTCATCTTCCCAAGTAGCTGGGACTATAGGTTCCTGCCACAATGCCAGCTGTTTTTTTAGAGACCAGCTCTCAGTCTTGCTCAGGCTGGTCTCAAACTCCTGAACTCAAGCAATCCATCCACCTTGGCCTCCTAGAGTGCCAGGAGCATGAGCTACCGTGCCTGGCAATGTTATAACATTTTAAAAAGAATATTGTTACTTGTATTTTTATTGCCAAAAACAAACCCATAACTCTCTGAACTCCTCAAAAGGCAAGAATTGTACTCTGACTCTGATTAAATATTCTTTACAAAAAAATTATTATAAAAATAACTATGTTCAGTAGTTTTTATTTTCACTTATGAATATAATTTTAGTCACATTTCTATTTTTCTGTTCATCACAAATTCCTTTTTCCTTTATAATAAATTTTTTTCTGCAAAGACCTTTAAAAGACCATTTACCTAGGATTAGCTGTACCTGCAGCTGTGTCATCACAAATCCAAAGAAGCTTTTCTTGCATATCAGAAAAAGACTGGTGAGGGAGATGAGTCTGCAGTGCAGCTCTAGAGTCACACGTGAACCTATAAACTATTGCCACTGATACAGGCAGGAGACTTGGGCAACAGAAATTGTAAATGCTTCATGTCCACTGAGTCATTCAATCCCAATAAACACCTTATGAGAAAACTACTATTAACTACTTCCATTTTACAGATGAGGAAACTGAGGTTTAGAAGAGATTGAGTGTCTTTTTCCACCATCACAAAGCCCAGGTCTGTCTGACTCTAGAGCCATGCTCTTAGACATGCTGAGGTCTTACCCCCAACCTCCACAGAAAGCCCTTTATAGCTTTCTGGATCTTCTCTCTAAGCAATGTATTTCAGGGACATGTGGCTTGCTGTAGGCTGCCAGCAAATAATAGCAGAGAGAGAGAGAATCAGCAGCAGATTTGTTGGTGTGGCACATTCTTTACACTCAACAATACTGGTAGTACCACGTCCAATTGGTATTTGTTCATTGATTGTCATGGTGTTATTAGAAATAGAATGGCTCTGATTAGAAATATTGATGTGTATGAAGCCAAGGTAAAGTTATACTTTGTGGCATGAACTTAGTTAAACTTCTCTTAAACTGAGGGAGTGGATATTTTTTAAGTATCCACGTACATGGAAAAAATTCTTGGTTTTAGGCTGGGCATGGTAGCTCATGCCTGTAATCCTAGTACTCTTGGAGGCTGAGGCTGGTGGATTGCCTGAGCTCAGGAGATTGAGACCAGCCTGAGCAAGAACAAGACCCTGTCTCTAAAAATAGCTGGGCTTTGTGGTGGTCGCCTGTAGTCCCAGCTACTTGGAAGGCTGAGGCAAGAGGATCTCTTGAGCCCAAGAATTTGAGGTTGCCATGAGCTGTGACGCCATGGCACTGTACCAAGCACAGCAAAGTGAACTCTTAAAAAAAAATGCGGGGGGGGGGGGCAGTAGCTTCTGTGGCTCAAAGGAGTAGGGTGCTGGCCCATATACCAGAGATGGTGGGTTCAAACCCAGCCCCCATCAAAAACAGCAAAAAAAAAAAATTTCTTGGTTTCACTTGATGCATTGTAGAGCTAGGCCTCTCTTTAAGCAGTAGCAAACAGAAATGTAATTTAATTCAATTCTCCAAAGGATTGATTGTCCTTCAAATAGCCTTTCCTTAAAATCACCTATTTGTCTTACACCTGTCATGAATTTTACACTCTACTCATTGATATATACATGTATAGTAAAAAAAGGTTTACTTTATCTACCATTGAGTAAGACTGATGATCTAGGAAGGTGCTCTTTCTCTCATTGTGCACACATCCATACACACACCCACACCCTCCCACACACTTAGAGACTTTAAGACTCCTAGATATAACATTACATTGTCTAGTTTGAGCCACTTTAAGACTGTGGGGGGAGGGTGGTGCCTGTGGCTCAAGGAGTAGGGCCCCATATGCCGGAGGTGGTGGGTTCAAACCCAGTCCCAGCCAAAAACTGCAACCAAAAAAAAAAGGCTGTGGGGGTATAATAAGACTATACTGTCCTTTGAGAGTTTAAGACTTCAGGAACAAAGTGTGATTAGGGCTCAGCTATTTTATTATTTATAAATTATATTTAAAATATCCAAAGGAGGAAACATTATTCGCTTCTTTAAGAAACATTATCTTTTTATGCAATGTATTCTTTAAATGTTCTTCATAAAGTACTTCAAAGTACTTTTGATAGAAACAGAAATCTTCAATGAAGAGGGAATGAATGATTTTCCATGTAATCATTGGGCAGTGACATTCTTAACATCTGTGGCCAAAATCCTCTAAGTATCCTGTGTGCTACTAAAGTGGTAGTTTATCCTATTTGAGTTGGTCTTGGAAGCCTGATGATTTGGGAAGATCTGAGTCGTGGGAAGCAAGCTTCCAGTTTTGGCTCAATTATTCACTAGCTCTGTGATTTTATGCTAGTCATTTATATGCTCTGGAAATAATTTATCCATAAAATGAAGGAGTCAAATAAAATGGTATCCATCTTTGATATCATTTGAAAGTAAATTAGTTTCATAGTAGGACTGAGTACATTGGATACTTTTTCTTCCATTCTTGAGATACTTTACTAAGAAGAATATGTAGAGGGAGGGGGATTAGTGAGAATACACTTGCGGTGCATCTTACAAGGGTAAATGTGAAACTTAGTAAATGTGGAATGTAAATGTCTTAATACAATGACTGAGAAATTGCCAGGAAGGCTATGTTAACCAGTGTGGTGTAAAAGTGTCAACCGGTCTATGAAACTAGCATATGATGCCCCATTATCATATCAATATACACAGCTATGATTTAATATCAATATACACAGCTATGATTTAATAAAAAAAAAATTTTAAAAAAAAAGAAAGAAACTAGGTATATTTTAAAGCTAAATAAATAAATACTAATTTAAACATCCAATAATAGAGAATTGCTTATGTAAATTATGGGATATTTGTGAGATGAAGTTGTAAATTTCCGTTAAAAATTATAGTTACAAAGAAAAAAAAAAAAATGACAGCATCATCGCCTATCAGCCTCCAGGTCAGGGCCAGAGTTAATGTATCCCAAGAATTAGAAGTTAAGACAGCCTGTACCCAAAGTGACCCCCGGGGACCACGGTTTCCCAGGCCTGACTAGGGTGAGCTGCTGGGAATCACAGGACACCAGCCAGGTCTGGGAGAGTCACAAGCCCTGCCCTCTCAGCCCCACAAGCCTTCCTAATCCCTGAGAAGCTCCTGACTCCTAGCAGCAAGAGTCCAGCCCTTGGCATCCCTCCTGTTAGCCAGTTTAGGAGCTTCATGTTTGCACTCTCATCTCTTCTTGTTTACTCATCTCCTTAGGGAAGTTTCCTCCTCTTCAATCAGACTGCCTGATTTGGAATGAAAACTGTCAGAACTGGGGGAACCTAGAAATTACCTAATTAATCCTTTATTTTATCCTGTGACAAATAAAAGTAAGCTATCCATTTTTACATAGCTAGTTAGCGGCAGAGCCCAGCCTAGAACAGGTGCCAGAAATGTTTCTTGAATTGAATCAACTTGAATGTAATTGAATACAATGGGCTGAGCCAAGGCAGACAGGAAAACTTGCTTCTTACCTGCTGGCTACACTTAGCCTCCCATGATACATCCCAAACTAAAATCTTTATTCCATAGATTCACGGACAAGAGTACTGGAAGACCATCTCAGATATTATTGTACATACAGGCCACCTAGGGAATCTTCTCAAAATTGGGTTCTAATCCAGGTCTAGAATGAGGCCCAAGATCCTGCACCTTTAGCAAATTCCAGGTGATGCTGATGCTGTTGCTCCCTGGAGCAAAAGGCCCAAGCTCTCATTTCACAGATGGAGAAAATGAGGTCCAAAAAGGAAATTGGATTGCTGAAGGGCCATGGAGGTAATAGTAGACATAGTTTCCAGCATACTTTATGTGCTCAATATTTTAAATTAAATCAAGCTGAATTAAACAAATTTAAAGTAACCTGCTCCAGGACCAGCGCATAAATCTTCTTGACCCTCAATGAGCATCATGCCCTCCTTCTCTGACTTTTGACTAATTTTTAAGAGATTATTAAAATCAGAAAATAAGTAAAATGTCAGCATTTAGGACTAATATTTTTACCTCTTTATTTTTCAGATGGGAAAACTGACTCAGGAAAATTTACAGAGGTGATCAACAGAAGAGCTGAAATAAAACTCAAGTGTCCCAACCCCCAATTAGAGGCCCTTACTCTGCCTTCCAGTCTCCACCAGCCTTACAGTGATAATGAAGTTAAGTGCCTGAATTCTGTGTGCGTTCAATCTCCCCTCGAGTGATGCCTTAGGGTAGTGATCCAGGGCCTCCCTGCAGGGTCCTTATTTCTTTAGTTACTCACCTCCCTGAGGCATGCAATTCCAGGTACTGCTTCCAGCCAGGGGCCAGCACATTGTGCTTGAGGTTGGGGTCTATGATGAGGTCCCAGCTGTCTGCTGGCTTTGCTTCCTCCATCTTCTCATAGAAGATTTTCTTCCACTCACCTGTGGTCACACTTTTACACATGGTCTCGTCAGTGTCAATAGTGAGTGAGGGCAAGCTCCACCTTAGTGAGAATGCAGGGAACGAGGGCAGGTGCAGGGCAGGGCAGCGCAATCTCCACGGTCTAAAAATCCTCATCGACAGAACCAGGAGGAAGCAGGACCCAGCTTCCTCCTTTGTCCGCAGTGGAACCTGTTTCCACGGTAACCAGGCAGGGTGCCAGGAGACGGAACTTGGGGAGGAGGTAATCTCTGAAGGGGTGCTTCAGAGCCCTGAACTGAGGCGGTGGAGGGCAAAGGTTGTTGGGCTAAATGATCCGAAATAGGGTAGGGGTCCTAACCAGAGGCTGAGCTTCAGACCATCTCACCCTGCCCTGCAAAGGGTATGTGGAAGGGAAGACTTGGGAGCTGGCTCAGTTTCACCTTGCGGTCCCTGGAGGCATCATCAGCACTTGGCTGCTATGGTAATCATGATGCCTTGGGGAGCCAAGGAGAAATAATGGATGGGGAGATACAGGTTTGTTAGAAGATGGAACAATAATAATAAACCCTCTTTTGGTACCCCCACTCATCTTACGACCAGTACTTTGCCATTTTCAAACCACAATTCACAGTCTCTTAAACCATGATTACTATTGCCACAGTACAGATCAGAAGCCTGGGGATCACCTAGCCTATAAATGGCAGTTCTTATAGCCAAATCCAAGCCGTTGACCCC
This sequence comes from Loris lydekkerianus, assembly GCA_963574355.1. Classification (NCBI taxonomy): domain Eukaryota; kingdom Metazoa; phylum Chordata; class Mammalia; order Primates; family Lorisidae; genus Loris; species Loris lydekkerianus. Next base: position 9,404 of record CAUYPK010103091.1, read on the forward strand.
AGACCAGTCCATTAATTCATTTATTTAAACATAGGCAGGTGGGTAGGCTTTGCAGGCATGCGCCAGGCTCCATGCTGGGTGCCTATAACTGGATAGGTACCAAATAACCATAATGCAATGGGATCCTTGCTGTAATGGCCATGTGTGAGAGCAGCCGCCTGTGCACAAAGTTTGGAGCCATTGCATCAGCCAGGCAGGAGTAGACAAGAAGATTTCCAAGCTGATTATTGAAGAACAGAAGAGGCAAAACAGCCTGCACTGTAGGTGCCTCTCCTGCTATTTTTAATAACTTCTTTTTCCTTTAAAAAAATCATCTAGATTTATTGCAGCAAAATTGTTAAATATAGATAAAAGTACTATAGATAAAAGTATAGATAAAAGCTATTCCATAATTCCACACCCAAGATAACTACTATTAATATTATAATATACACATCCTGCCTGCCTTTTTTTACACATGCATGTATGTGGATGTATAAATACATATATGCACATATTTATATTTACACAGGTGACCAACAGAAGAACAGTGGAATTACAACATTGTGATTTATTTATTTTTTTTTTATTTTTTTTTTTTTTTTGAGACAGAGCCTCAATTTGTCACCCTGGGTAGAATGCTGTGGCATCACAGCTCACAGCAACCTCCAACTCCTAAGCTCAAGTGATTCTCCTGCCTCTGCCTCCCAAGTAGCTGGGACTACAGGCACCCGCCACAATGCCTGACTATTTTTTGGTTGCAGCTGTCATCATTGTTTGGCGGGCCCGGGCTGGATTCGAACCTGCCAACTCAGGTGTATGTGGCTTGTGCCTTAGCCGCTTGAGCCAAAGGCGCCAAGCCATTGTGACTTTTTTAAAATAAAAATATATCGAATAATTTTCTAGGCCATTAGTATTACTTCATAATAATATCTTATAGGGTACCTATACTATTATGTTGATGGGTATAATTTATTTAGCCAATCCTGTGTTGGGGGGCATTGAGGTTTTCTTACAATTATGCTCTTGCCACCTATTTGTATAAAACTTGTTAAGGAAGCTCATGAACATACAATCTAGGCACCAAACACTTCCTAAAGGTAGAAAACATATTTCTTGACTCCACTCTCTGGGAAAGCCTGGTATAGCTAGCAGAATCTGAGCTGGCTCTTCAAATGGTATGAATTCTGGGGCCAATTATGGGAGTGACTTGCCTGAGGTCAGTCAGATAAGTTTAAGAATGAAAAAAAAGGACCTAATATTCCAGTCTCCCATCTGACACTGGTGACCATCTTCCAAAGTTCCGCTTGCCTCTGCCTGAACTCTTGGTGCCTTGATTTCTGTTATTTTAAACTCAGTTTAGTCATCCTGGCAATGGGATAATAACAAAGCAATACCTATAGAGATTAAAACATGTATTGATGTTTTATGTAAATATATATATATTTATTTTTTATTTTTTTTTTTTTTAGATAGAGTCTCACTATGTCACCCTGGGTAGAATGCCATGGCATCACAGCTCACAGCAACCTTAAACTCCTGGGCTCAAGTGATTCTCTTGCCTCAACCTCCCTGGTAGTTGGGACTACAGGTGCCCACCACAATGCCTGGCTATTTTTTTTTTGTTGCAGTTGCCATTGTGGTTTAGCTGGCCCAGACTGGGTTTGAACCTGCCAGTCTTGGTGTATGTGGCTGGTGCCATAACCACTGTACTACAGGTGCCGAGCTGTAAGTAGATTTTTAATTTGCATAGTAACATCGATCACTATGTAACACTTATTAGGTACCAGGCATTATTCTAAGTGATTTATAAATATTAACTTATTTCATCCTAAAAACAACCTTTATAGGTAGAAAATATTAGCAGCTCCATTTTACACATATCTAAGCTAAAGTAAAAAGGACAGATAACTTGCCCAAGATTCAACAGCTAATGATTTACTGAACTTGGATTCGAACCTATATGACTGTCTACAAAGCCCCAGCTTTAACCAAAACGATGTCCAGCATGGAATCTAGAACATAGCAAATGTATAGTAAATGTGTGTTTCTCCCTTCTCATCACTGTATACGGCCATTCTAGACTCCAAGAATTACAAGGAAAATCACATCCTTTTGGCAAATGATTCACTAAGCTACGCTGAGGCCACAACCTCCCTGGAAGAAGACTTGCCAGGCTCCATGGTATTATTGGGATTCTGCTTCTGCTGCTCAGTTTTATAAAATAATTGTGTCCACAGACCCCTGATGCTCAGTGTAAATACAGGGTGGACATAAAAGTTGTGTATGATTTAAAATAGTTTAACATAGTAAATTGTACATGAACTTTATGAACACCCTGTATATTAGAGCTGAGACAGACATTCGTCTTGAAATCTTGCCAGATACATAGAACAGAAAGTCATTTCTAGGCACACCAACCCTTTGAAGCCTAAATTGTTTGATGCCAGGCATCCGGGCTGAATAAAAAGAGCTCCGAGCCCAGAGTCAGGAAATACAAATACCTTTCCCTGGCTGGCTTAGTGACCTCAGGAAAGTCACTCCCTTTTCTTGCCCCCAGCTTGTCCATCTGTTCAATGAGGAATTAGAGTAGATGACAACTGTGAGGTCCCCTCTGACTATAGCCATATATGGTTTCAAAGAGCTTTATACTTAGAAACCTGAATCCTGGGAGAGTGGGAGGTAGGATGGAGAAGAGAAGCTTCTGAGGAACCCTGCCAGCTAGTGCCTAGAGCCAGGCTCTGTCTCCTGGGGACTGCTGCATGGCCGAGGAACTCTGGGGAGGTGTCACTCCACTAAATTTGTACCGGGCACAGTTAGATGGTCAAAAATTAATACAGGGAGGAATTTTAAGTTCTTTTGGATCCTTCATTAAACATTTAATTCTTCAAAGCAATATTCTTGCCTCTGAATTAAGGCTATCAACACCCACGTAAGTAAACTAACTTAACTAGCCTCATAGGTGTGATATGAGCTGTCTCAGGTGGCAGCCACTGTCCAAGGTAAGAATGTGGGCTGGGGACATTTTCAGAAAATATGTGAAAGTAAAAAGAGCTTATTATATCAAGCAGTGCTACCCAACATCCAGAACAAACCCCCAAGAAGTATTGTGCAATTGGTGCTATAATAAACACTATGATGAAAAACAAGAAGATGAAAAGAATTGTGTAAGAGTGTGCATGTGTGTGTGGTGTGATGAGCTGATGCAATCCCCATTGGCACAAATTAAGTACAATTTAGAACTTAAGCTTGCTATGCATAGGCTAATGTAATGCCTCTTTCTGTATAGCATAATGTTTTCTCTGATAAAAATATTTCTATCAAGACAAAAAAAAAAATTATGGTAGTGCAACTTATTCTATCAAAGAGTTCTGATACCATGGAATTCACAATTTTAGAGTCTGCTTATCTAGACATCTTTAAAGTAGTTGGGCTCACCCTGCTCAATTTATTAAAGTTTATGATCGTATTTTATGGGCATAAAATGGCATAAGACTAAATTCTCAACTAGAAAATAGAATGATATAAAGGGAATAAAAGACTCTAATTTGTCATTTGGCTCAATAGAAAACATTTTATTAAGCATATTCTATCATCAATCAAAATTTATACAAATGAACATAAACAATCACTCTTCAACTGATGAACTAAAGAAGAATGATTCTCAACTAGAAGCAGTTCCACTATCCCTAAGTGGCATATGGAAAGAAGGGTTATTCTTTGGCTAAACCAATGCAGAAGTTTCTACTGATACTCTGTGCCCAGGGGGGAAGGATCTAAGTGTGCCTGATGGTCCCACAGGAACATCCCTTCCAGAATGTTCTACTCTTGCTAAACCAGAATAGTAAGCCCTTCAATTATCTGTTGGCTTAATGGTATGAAGAGCCCAGGCAGTAGTCTCAACTTTAAATTTAAGGAAACTATGATTTTCTCTCTTTTTTATACAGAAATACTTATTGAGATATTACTTACATCTATAAGTTTCACCAATTTAAAGCATACAAGTCAATTGTTTTGAGTATATTTACAGAGTAACCTGTATTAGTTTGCTAGGGCTATGTAATGAAACACTGCAGTCTGGGTGACTTAAACAATAAAATAATTTTCTCACAGTTCTGGAGGCTGGAGGTCTGAGACCAAGGAGTCAGTAGATTCATTTTATTATGATTTTTTTCTTCTTTCTGTCTTCAGCCTTCTCTCTGTGTGTGTAGACATGGATGTTTCTCTGTGCATACACCTGTCTTATGTTCCTCTTTGTCTTCATCCTAATCTACTCATCCTCTTAGATTTTGTTGGTTTGTTTGGTTTTTTAGAGATGGTCTTTCTATGTTTCCCAAGCCAGACTCAAACTCTTGGGCTCTTGAGTAGCTGGGACTACATCGCTGGACCACACCTCCAATCTTTTCATTATAAGAACATTAGTCAAGATTGGAATTCTGGGAAGATGGCTGACTAGTAGCAACCCTCAGCAGAGGCTCCTGCCCAGGGGGAGAAAAATTACACAGAATTGGACTCTATGAAGCCAAAGGTGGGGACCTGAGCAAAGAAAGAAGTTAGACAAGCTGTGACTCCAAGAAAGAGCATTCAAGAAAACAAATTACATGTACAAAGCCTATCGTCTAGAGCAGTGGTTTTCAACCTTCCTAATGCCTCCTAATGCCGTGATCCTTTAATATAGTTCCTCATGTTGTGGTGACTTCTAACCATAAAATTATTTTTGTTGCTATTTCATAACTGTAATTTTGCTATGTTATGAATCATAATGTAAATATCTGATATGCAGGATGAATTTTCATTGTTATAAAGAAGCTATGACCCACAGGTTGAGAACCGCTAGTCTAGAGAATGGGAAACCCCTCCCCTAAGCGGGAGGCTCTCTTGCAAGCAAGCAGAGAACAAAAGACCTCTCATTTTACCTCACTGGAGAGAGCTGCTAAACACTGGTCTCTTTCTCCAGGGAGGTCCCACTTGTGAACCTAGACACTACCCCACCTGGCATAAAATTGAACAAATGTTTTCCCCTGCAGTTCTGAACTCCCTCGCATGGAGATCTGAAGTTCTGCCCCCTGAAGAACCCAGAGTGTTTGGTCTTTTCCTGAGAGATCTGGGCATAGTGTGGACCACCAAACATGAAGATGGAAGCTGTAACTAGGAGGGAAGAAAGAGGGCATAGGAAGAAAGGTACACTCAGTGAGAGGAGGAGCAGTCCCCTGGTTATGACTTTGCCCAGCCAGTGGTGGTATTGACCCTCAGTTCAGGCAGTGTCTGGTGGGAAAGGGTGCAGATCCCCTGGTTCTGACAGTGCCTGCAAGGGGAGAGTGGTTGCCCAGTGTGGACTGAGTGCAGTGGGTGGGGCGAGGATCCCTGGCTCCAACTGAGTTAGCAAATCAGAGGCTTGCCAATTGTGGACTGAGTCTGGCAGGCAGCCATGGTTGGAGCCAGTGAGCAGAGGCTTGCCAGGTATGGACTGAGACTGGTGAGCCTGGGCATGATCCCCTGGCTCCAACTGAACAAGCAAACAGAGCAGCAGATGCCAGCGTGGACTGAGTCTGGTGGACAGGAGTGTGGATCTCTGGCTCCAACTGAGCTGGAGAGCCGAGGTGTGGATGCCTGGTGCAAACTGAGCCTGGGGAGTGGGGTCCCAGATTCTCAGCTTTGATTGTGCCCAGGGGACAGGGATGTTGACACCCAGTTGGGACTTTGATGGGCCATGGCGGCTCACCAGAGGGTACCAGGCACCATACCCACAGGGTTGCGGGACAGAACTGAGGATTTCTATCCTCAGTTGGAGACTCTTGGATCCCTCTCCATTGAACAGGGTTTGTACTGCCTGAGAAAATTAGATTGAAACTTGTGTCTGGGGCTGTCCACCCAGGGACACTCCAAGGTTGACCTTCAAATTTCTATAACGGAAAAGAACTGAATGGTGGGGGCAGGGCACCGCAGCTGTCTGTATCTCTCCTCAGCTGAGATTTAAACTTAATACCATGACTTCTTAGGATAGGGTACAGGTTGGCTATTTTCAAAACAGAGCCAGCTTGTGCTATCTCACCAAGTAGGTCCCCAGAGTTTCTGGCCAAAACTCTGAAAGGGGCCTTTGTAAGGTTGTAGGGGATATGCCACAATTACAATGCCTAGCCCTTTGGTAAGGGGCTGAGTAAATGTACAACATGGGAACCCCAACTCAATCTCACCTACCAGTTCTAATAACCAAATGGTGGAAAATGAACATGGGGCAGAACCAATGGAAGAACTCTGGCAACATGAATAACCAGAGTAGATCAACCCTCCCAAGGAATGACAAATGAGATACAACTGAAGATGCCATGCATAAACAAATGGCTGAAATGTCAGAAATCGAATTCAGGATATGGATGGCAAATAAGATAAATAGAATGAAAGAAAAGTTAGAAATTGAAATCCAAAGAGTAGTTCTAAAGTTGTCTCAAGAAATTAATGAATTCAAAGACAAAGTCACCAAAGATATGGACATGATAAGAAAAGAGATAACAGAACGCAAGGAAATGAAAAAGTTATTCAAGGAGCTCTGAAATAAAGTAGAATCCCTCAGTAATAGAGTTGACCAGGCAGAAGAAAGAATCTCTGAAATTGAAGACAAAGCTTTTGAATGTACCCAAATGCTCAAAGAGGTAGACAAATGGAAAGCAAAAACTGATCATTACCTGAAAGAGTTGTGGGAGCAAAAGATTAAACATTCGTCTTATAAAAATTCCTGAAGGAGAAAAGGATGGTCCTAAAAGTACAGATGCTGTACTTCAAAAGATTACAGAGGAGAATTTCCAAAGCATTGCAAGAAACACAGAAATTCAGATAGTAGACAGTTTCAGAACCCCTGCAAGACTCAATCAAAATAAAGCATCTCCTAGAAACATTGTGATTAACTTTTGCAAAGTTAATATGAAGGAGAAAATTCTGCAAGCAAACACGTAAGAAAACCATCACCTACAAAGGGAGAAATATCAGAATGACTGCAGATCTCTCAGCCAAAGTATTTCAAGCCAGAAGGCAATGGTCATTAACCTTCAGTCTCCTAAAACAAAACAACTTTCAGCCCAGGATCCTGTATCCAGCTATACTGAGTTTCATTTGTGATGGAGAAATCAAATACTTTACTGATATACTCACACTGAAGAAATTTACCGTAACTAAACCAGCTTTCAAGCATATTCACAGACTGATTCTCCACAGTGACCAGCACAATGCTCTACCACCAAAGTAAACTCACCCAGACATTTTTGAACAAAACCCAACTTTCACAGTGGTGAAAGGATTAAAAATATCTACTGGACATTCAAAAAACATGACACCCAAAACACTACCAGGCTTATCAATTCTCTCAATTAATGGAAATGGTTTAAATTGTCCTCTAAAGAGGCACAGATTGGCTTACTGGATATATAAACTCAGACTAGATATCTGCTGTATAAAAGAATCTCATCTTCCCTTAAAAAATAAAAATAGACTCAGGGTGAAGGGATGGACATCTATAATGCAGGCAAATAGAAATCAGAAAAAAAAAGCAGAGGTTGCAATTTTATTTGCAGACACAATTGGCTTTAAACCAATAAAGATAAAGAAAGATAAGGATGGTCACTAAATATTTGTCAAGGGAAATACCCAACATGAAGAGATTTTGATCAGTAACATTTATGCACCCTACCAGAATGCTCGTCAATTTATAAAGCAAACTCTAATGGACATGAAAAACTTGATATCTTCCTGCACTACAATAGTTGGAGAATTTAATATCCCTTTGACAAATATTACTGCTAAAAATCTGTAATGACATTTTAATGTCATGAAAGTGTGGTTGCCAGATTTTTTCATCTTTATTTGTAAAAGACAAACCTTTAAATAATTATATGACTACATCTAATTGTCATTTGCTAAGGGTAATAAAATGATACATACATTTTATTAACTAAGATAGCACTTATGTAAATTTTTTCTTTATAATAATTCCACTAATACCAAGAATTAGAAAACATTCAAGGAGTTTGAGGAATAAACTTTTTCATTTTTAATATATATAAGCCCAATTAATCCCCAAATTTCTGCCATAGTATGGTTTTCATAACATTTCTTAATTTTAGATTTTGTTTTGAGCTCTTGCTGGATCAAAAATAGATCAACTTAGTATAAACAATCTAATTTTGTCACTTATATTTAATATAAATAAAATATAACATATAATTAACATTGTATCACTAGAATTGTGAAGCTCTTCATGAAAACCTTAAAACAATTCCAAAAGAAGTTATTTAACACATAATAGATAGTTGTCATTCAGTAAGTTCATACATTTAATTTTCTCACACCCTAATGTATTTCCACAAACCTTTTAAGTCTATGATTTTATAGACATACTTTTCCATCAGGGAGGATTTTATATGTAACAAAGTTTTTAAGAGGGTTCAATCTGTAAATCAGGTACAATTTAGTCATGCCACCATACAAAGATATCATCAGAAAAAAATTTTAACATTATTGTTTTGTCTTACAAAATGGTAAATTTTAACCAAATTGATACCCCTGCAATTCCATTTGTTTCCTATACTCTTAAATGTTTGCCAAGTAATGTAAGTTTGATGTAATTTTGAAACTCAGTTAGTTGTAAACAAATTCTTATTTGTTAACCAATACACATCTTCTCCTTTAGCTACCTATCCTACTTCTTCTTCCTCCTTAAAAAAGTAATCAATGCCACATGAAAAAAGGTAGAGCTTCATCTCAAGTATCTTCAAGTATCAGAGGAACATAAAATCCATGAAAAGACTGATTAAAAATATGACATTTCACCTTGCTTTACTAATTATGGTAGGATATTACAGATTTTTAGCAGTAAAATTTGTACCCAAATAGAATGCATAAATGTCTAGTATTGGAGATGTATTTAAAATTTTAAAAGAAAATCTTTTATGATTTAGTAATAGTTCACTTCAAAGACATGAAGCCTTGTTTATTGTTGGGGGGGGAGTTGAGAATTTTATTATAGGTAATGTTTCGAATACCTTTTTTTGATGATTATTTTTTGAGGCTGTTTTCCCCTAAATAATACCTGTTATATGTGATTGAACTGTTATTTAAAGCAAGTGGATTATTGTAACCTCAGGTTTAGTTACAAAGCACTGATTTTTTTTTATATACAGCTTATGTATTTAGTTTGGTTACATTTGTAACCACCTTATTTTGTTTCTTATTTCTAAGAGTTTTGAATTTGTTGCGCAGACAAAAATATAAATGATATTTATCTTAGATGACATATAAAGGGACACAGTTATAGTTGGGTAGAATTTGCTTTATTATCAGTTTGTCAAAAAGTTAATAAAAAAAATTGTTTAACTTAAAAAAAAAATACCCCTTTGACAGTTTTAGATAGATCTTCCAAGAAGAAACTAAACAAAAAAATACTAGACTTAAACCTGACCTTAGAACAATTGGACGTAACATCAACAAAAGACATTGACAGAACTTTCATTCTAATAAAACGAAATATACATTCTTCTCATCAGCCCATGGATAATCCTCCAAAATTGATTTTATCCTAGGACACAAGTCTAACCTTAGCAAATTTAAAAGTATAGAAATTATTCCTTGTAACTTCTCAGACAACCATGGAATAAAAGTTGAACTCAAAGGCAACAGGAATCTTCATACTCAAAGTCATGGAACCTAAATAATCTTAGGCTGAATGATAGCTGGATCAAAGACAAGATTAAGAAGGAAATCACCAAATTTTTGGAACACAATGATAATGAAGACACAAATTATCAAAACCTGTGGAATACTGCAAAGGCAGTCTTAAGAGGGAAATTTATAGCATTGGAAGCTTCATCAAGAACACTGAAAGAGAGGAAGCCAACAACTTAATGGGTCATCTTAAACAACTGGAAAAGGAAGAATATTCCAATCCAGCAGAAGAAAAGAGATAACCAAAATTATGGCAGAATTAAATGAAATTGAAAACAAAAGAATTATTCAGAAGATCAATGAAACAAAAAGTTGGTTTCTTGAAAAGATTAATAAAATTGATAAAGCTTTGGCCAACCTATCCAGAAACAGAAAGGTAAAATGTCTAATAGCATCTATCAGAAATAATAAAGAAGAAATAGCAGACACCTCAGAAATTTAAAAAATCTTCAATGATTACTACAAAAATCTCTATTTTCAGAAATATGAAAATCTGAAGGAAATGACCAATACCTGGAAGCACACCACCTTCCTAAACTCAACCAGAAAGAATTAGAAATCTTGAATAGACCTATATCAATCACTGAAAAAGCATCAACAATATGAAATCTCCCAAAAAAGAGAAGTCCAGGACCAGATGGTTTTACATCCAAATTCTATCAAACCTTTCAAGAACTAGTACCTATATTATACAATCTTTTCCAAAGAATGGAAAAAGAAGGAATACTTCCCAAATACATTCTATGTAGCAAATATCACTCTGATCCCCATATCAGGAAAGGATACAAGAAAGAATATTATAGACCAATATCATTAATGAATATTGATGCAAAAATATTCAATAATATCTTAGAAAACCAAATTCAACAACACATCAAAAAAAGTGTACACTATGATGAAGTTGGTTTTATTCCAGGGTTACAAGGTTGGTTCGACATGTGAAAATCTACAAATATAATACATCACATCAATAAAATAAAAAACAAAGACCATGTGATTCTCTCAATTGACACAGAAAAAGCCTTTGGGAATATCCAGCATCCTTTCATGATCAGAACACTTAAGGAAATAGGCATAGAAGAAATATTTTTTAAACTGTTAGAGGCCATCTACAGCAAACTTATGGCCAGTATCATATTGAATGGAATAAAATTAAAAACATTTCCACTCAGATAAGGAATGAGGCAAGGATACCCATTGTCTTCACTGCTATTCAATATAGTCATGGAAGTCTTAGCCATCGCAATCATCAAGAGAAGGCAATCCAGGGTATCCAAATAGGGTCAGAGGAGATCAAACTCTCACTCTTTGCAGATGATATTATCCTGTACCTGGAAAGTCCCAGGGACTGAACTACAAAACTCCTAGAAGCAATCAAGGAACATAGCAGTGTCTCAGGGTATAAAATCAATACTTACAAATCAGGAGTTTTTATATATGCCAACAATAGTCAAGCTGAAAACAAGTCAAGGACTCTATTTCTTTTATAGTAGTGACAAAGAAGATGAAATATCTGGAAATTTACCTAGAAAAGGATATGAAAGAGCTCTATAAAGAGAATTGTGAAATTCTGAGAAAAGAAATAGCTGAAGATGTTGACAAATGGAAAAACATACATTGGTCATGGCTAGGAAGAATCAGCATTGTTAAAATATCCATTCTACCCAAAGCAATCTACAGATTTAATGCAATCCCTATTAAAGCACCATTCTCATACTTTAAAGATTTTGAAAAAATAGCACTTCATTTAATATGGAATCAGAAAAAAAAAAAATAGCCAACACATTACTCAGAAATAAAAATAAATCAGGAGGTATCACATTACCAGACTTCAGGCTATACTATAAATTATAGTGATCAAAACAGCATGGTACTGGCACAAAAATAGAGAGGTAGATTTATGGAACAGAATAGAGAGCCAAGAGATTGCTCTTATTATCTTATTATCATTTGATCTTTGATAAACCTATCAAAAACATTCAGTGAGGGAAAGACTTCCTATTTAACAAATGGTGCTGGGTGAACTGGCTGGCAACCTGTAGAAGACTAAAACTAGACCCCCACCTTTCACCATTAACAAAAATTGATTCTCACTAGATAAAAGATTTAAACTTAAGACATAAAACTATAAAAATACTAGAGGAGAGTGCAGGGGAAAACACCTGAAGGAATTGGCCTGGGAGACTGCTTTATGAGAAGGAAACCCCAGGCAATTGAAGCAATACCAAAAATCCATTACTGAAATCTGATCAAACTAAAAAGCTTTTGTATAGCCAAGAGCACAGCAAGTAAAACAAACAGACAACCTTCAGAATGGGAGAAGATTTTTGCAGGTTATGCTTCCGACAAAAGTCTGATAACTAGAATCCACAGAGAACTCAAACTAATCAATAAGAAAAGAACAAATAACCCCATTTCTATGTGGGCAAGAGACTTGAACAGAAACTTCTCTGAAGAAGACAGGTGCATGGCCTAAAAACACATGAAAATATGCACATCATCTTTAATCTTCAGAGAAATGCAAATAAAAACCACTTTGCAAAATCATCTAACACCAGTAAGATTAGCCTGTATAATAGTCTATGGCCATACCACCCTGAACACACCTGATCTTGTCTGATCTCAGACGCTAAGCAGGGTCAGACCTGGTTAGTACTTGGATGAGAGCCCACATAACAAAACCCCAAAACTACAGATGTTGGAGTGGATGCAGTGGGGGGGACACTTCTGGGAGACAGGAACACATACCTGGGACTCAAGCTTTACAGATCTATGTAGCTTAAGATGTAGGCTTGTGATGAGGGTGGGAAGAGAGAAGACTTCTACACTGCTGGTGGGAATGCAAGCTAATACAAACTTTTTGGAATACTATGCAGCCAAAAAAAGATGGAGACTTCACATCTTTTATGTTTACCTCAATGGAGCCAGAACATATTTTTCTTAGTAAAGTATTTCAAGAATGGGGAGGGAGGAAGTATCCAATGTACTCAATACTACTATGAAATCAATATATAATCACCTACACATTCATACAAATGATAAAACATAACTATAGTCCAGAAAGTAGAAGGGAAGAGGAGAGACAGGGGAGGGAAGGGGGCAGATGGGAGGAGAGAGACTATTTGGAGTAACCTCACCTAAAGTACATAAGGCAATGCTATATTTTAAAACTATTAAGAAAAGAGCATCATTGTCTTACCACAATAAATAAGTAAGCCAGGTGATGGATGAGTTAATCAGTTCGATGTAAGAATTTCACATTGTGTATCAAATCAGTACACTGAACCCCATAAATGCATCAATATACACAGTTATTATTTAATAAAAAAAAATCTGAAAAGAAAAAAAAAGAACATCCGTCACAGTGGATTAGGACCCACCCATATGAGTTCATTTTACCTGAATTACCTCTTTAAAGGCCCTGTCTTCTGATGCATTCACATTCTGAGATACTGGGGGTTGGGCTTCTAAATATAAGTTTGGGAGTGGTGGACACAATTTAGCCCATCACAACCACAATTACCTCACCTAATTTTAGAATGTTACATTACCACCCAAAGTAACCCTGAGTCCATCAGAAGTGACACTCTATCCTCCCTCCACTCAAGCCCTGGGGAACCCTTCATATATTTTTTATTGCTATAGATTTGCCTGTTCTGTACATTTCATATAAATATTATCATCCAACATATGGTCTTTTTTTGACTGGTCCGTTGTGATGTCCCCTCTTTTCATTCCTGGTTTCTGTAATTTGAGTCATCTTTTTTTCCCACTAATTTAGCTAAAGGTTTATAAACTTTGTTGATCTTTTCAAATAACCAACTTTTGGTTTCACTGATTTTCTATATTGCTTTTCTAGTCTATTACTTTTTTTATTTCAAAATATTAAGGAGGTAAAACTGTTTTAGGCCATATAGATCTTACTTGTAAAGCTTGAGTCCCAGGTATATGTGTTCCTGTCTCCCAGATAGTGTTCATAGTAGCCATTAAGTTGATTTATTTTTCTCCTCTCCTCCCCTTGTCCTCCCGGTTAATTTCCACTGAGATTTACTTCCCTCTGTGCACATGTGTGCTCATTGGTTAGTTCTAATTTAATAGTGAGTACAGGTGGTGTTTGTCCATTCTTCAGATACTTCATTTAGGAGAAAAGTCTCCAGTTCCACTGCTTTATGAATGAGGGAGACAAGTTCCAGGGAGAGAGAGCCCCCATTCACATACCACGGAGGGAGGCCCCTCCCTTGAGATGGATATAGGTCACACCTACCTTGAGGTTAAGGGAGGCAAGTAGTTTAGTGCCAGACACAGCCTGAAAAAGATGAAGCAAAGTGAGCCCTGCAGCTAGAACAGGCAATGTCCTGGGGCCAGAAGGCCAGTGGAGGCACCAGCTCCTGAAGCTGCATTTCCCCTTGATCAGCTTCCAGGAGCCAAGGCCCTGCTCAAGGGGCCCCTACAAACCCCACAGGAAGGGAGATGGCTTTCACACCAAGTAGAAGACCCAGGGGCCCAAAGCCCCTTATCTGAGTACCCAAGAGAGCAGACTCAGAAGTCTCAATCTAAGAAACACTCCAGCCAAGAACTGGTCACGTTCATAGCAGAGTAATCTCAAGAGTCATACTGACTGGTGTCGCTTCCATGGCAGCTAATCCAAGGCTGACTAGTGTAGGAGCAATGATGTCCATAGCCTTGTTGGTTTAACTTTCCTATTTTCTTTGGACTTCTTACCACTGTTTGACTGAGTTGCATTTCAGACACCTGGGACCCAGCAACCAGCATCTGGTGTGATTAGGTGATATCACACAACCAGACATGTATATGCAGGTCTGTTTTAGATGTAAATATAATACCTGGATTATACACATCTACCTATGGAACTCTGAAACTACTGTGTGGAAAGAATAAGAAAGGAACAGATGAGAGGTCCACATTCTGTCACTGCTATACGACTTGCCACATGACCAGAGAATGTGGCCTCTCTACTCCTATATTTGTGTCTAAAAGCAGTAAAACTGTACCACATGATCTTAAAGTTTCCTCCCTGCTCCCAAAAGTTGTGGGTCACAACACACAATGTGCTTGTAGCTTTGGTAATGGCGGGATTCTTCTCTCCAAAAGCCCCTAGACACCCAGAAACATAAACAAGGAGCTTCTTAGCGTCTCCCCAATGAGGAGATGATGCTATGCTCGTAATTTTTCCTCACTAAAATTTTCTGAATAAATAAGGGCTGAGGGGTATTTAGAAACCTCCTCAAATGTTTTAATGTCTGAGGTTATAAGATAACCACTCCCTGATGTAGACAATTCTTATTTATATCTTTACATGAATCACTAGGTCCTCCAATGTTTTACAGATTTCATGTAAACTCAGCAGAAGAGTGACATATAGGCATGGGAATCAAGCCCTGTTCTCACGCTTTAGTGCCACTTAGTGTGGCACTCAAGTGACCTCCAGGCTCCGGTCTCACCAGATTCTCCCTAGATTCTCCACCTGACCCTTTCTCAACAAACCTCACTGATACTTTTCCCTTCCCAGAAAAAGGCCTAGCATCCCACCCTGTTTCTTTGTTCTTGCTCTTTTATCCACCTAAAATGTCTTATTCCCGTCTTCATGGAGCCTGATACATTTCTGTCCTGGACCAGGGTGTGGTTTCTGTGCTCTCTGTAGCACCCACATTTTTCATACCCCACATTTCTAAAGACTGCTGGCACTTACTGCACACTTACTATATGCCAAACAGGCACCATGCTGACAGCTTACATTTTCTCCTCATGTCAACCCCAAGAAATAGGCTCTTATTTTCTGCCTTTCATGAGTGACCCAAAGAAGCCTTGACATAATTTAATCACTGTGACACTTGGCCTACAAGTGTTTAAAGGAGGGATTTGAACCCAGACATTCTGATAGTAGCATCCACTCTCTTAACCACTGGGCAGTGTAATGCAGGGTTAATTATCTGTCTTCTCCATCAAGAGGTAAGCTCTCCAGGGACAGACTCTGCTCCTGGCTTACTTGCTGATGCAACCTCAGCATCAAGCAGAGCATCAGAGGAAGCTGAAGGTGAGTGGATGAGTTAAACTCTTGCCTAAATTGGGTGAATTCTTCCTTAATCCCCAGGGGGCATGCGCTCTCTCTCTCTCTCTGCTAGGCCACTAGAAACTCTTCCTAGTGCCTCTATTGCATTTGCATGTCCTTTGTATGTGAATGAGTTGGGACAGCCACAACTCTAACAGAGCACAAGTTCCTTAAGGGAAGGGATGTGTCTGCCAGAACTGCTCTGAAGTAGTGCTCTTGCCTGTGAACCCAGAGTTAATACAAGGGGAGAGGAGACATCAGCTACACTGGAGACGCACATCTATACCGTCTGCCCTTAGCGACCCACTAGTTGGATTGGAATAGGTTACACATTAATAATTCCCCTCTAACTTTATAGGAGAAGCAAAGAAACACTCTGGAAATTAACTCTACAAATGGCTGAATAACATGTCACTTACAGACTGATTGTCAAGGGCATGATTATCTCGTTCTCCCTCCCAGGTAGTAGGCAGTGATGTGTTCCCTGGGTGATAATATTTGTAGACCTTTTGTAGATTATTGAACTAAGTAACTCACCAACTGAAAGGGAAATTTGCTAACACATCAGAGCCCCTCAGTATTGTTCCTTTGCTCTTTCTACCAATTGTCTCAATGTCATACCTGCTGTGCAATAATGCCCCAGGTGCACACACACCATGCTGTTACAGGAGATGAAGACTGTGGATTCGGGAATCAACCTGTGTGCTCTCAAATCCCTGCTTCACGGCTGACTTGCTGGATGGCAATTGACTAAGGGACTTGATTCCCCTAGGTCTCCTTTTCCTATTCACGAAATGAAATTAACGGTGCCTACTTTATGAATTTGTAAGGATTAAATGACATAATCTGTTCAGAGTTCTTATGATAGTATTTCATATTCTTAGAATTGTATTTGACTAATATAGTAAATGTTGAATAAGTGTTAGTCATCATTATATACTTCTGAGCTGGAGTGGGCTTTAAAGTTCATCTAATTCAACTGTTCTTCCCAAGGAAAGAATGCCCTATAACATCTGCATTTCCAGCACCTGCTTGAATTCCTTCTCCTCCTCCAATTACTCACAACTTCATAACACACTGGACTCTGACAAAGCACTGCTTTAACATGCTGGATGTTGACAAAACACTGCTTTTCATTAAACATTTTCTTTCAGTGAAGCAAGGCACGTGTTGTCCTGTTTCACCCACGCATATAGTGATCTTACATTTGCTTTTCGGACCCATATAGAATAAATGTTATCCCCCTCCCCCACTGCCCCAGCTTCATTGTGCCCTTCAGATGTTTAAAGGCAGCAGCTATTATGAACCTCAGAGCTTTCCCAACCCTCAGCTCAAAGCACAGCCTCGGAAAAAATAGCTCTGAGACAAACTTCCATTATATACAGGATGCCAAAGTCACAGGAAAGGAGAAGCTTCCCCAGGGAACACCTCCACACCTGCAGCTTCCCACTATCTTCAAGGTATTAACACATGAAACACGTCCAGGCCAAGGCTCAGCTGTGCTTCCCTTACAATCTGTGCTACTTGTTCTATGCATGACCCCAGGTCTTCAAGCAAACTGTACTTTAAACCAGCAGAACTTCTCTATTCAGAATGATCTGGAACATGGAGACCTGCACAGCCTTCAGACCACAGCCCTCCCTCAGTATCCATGAGAAATTGGTTCCAGAGTTCTGAGGATATCAAAATTCCTGGATGCTCAAGACCCTGACATAAAATGGTGGTAATTTTTGCATAAAACCTTCCCACATTTTTCTGAATACTTTAAATCATCTCCAGCTTGCTAATACCTAATATAATGTAAATGCTATATAAAATAGCTGATATATTGTATTGTACATGGCACCACCACTGCCACACACCTGTGCATCTTACCTTCTTCTTTTTTTTTTTTGTAGTTTTTGGCCGGGGCTGGATTTGAACCTGCCACCTCTGGCATATGGGGCCAGCACCATACTCCTTTGAGCCACGGGCACTGCCTGCATCTTACCTTATTTCAAAAGCCTCAACAAGTGACCATGGAGCCAAGGGAATGTTGGTGGCAGATGCAAACTCAAGTGTTGCAAGGAGGGAAGGAGTCACAGGGAGAGAGATGTCCACCAGGAGGCTCAGAGATGGAGAGAACTGTAACTTCAGACCCCAGCACTCCCTCCATGACACAGGAGGAGGAACGAGGGGAAGGTGTAAGGATTTCCACCACGCCATCCTTAGCAAGGGCTGCATGAACCGAAAAATAAAGGGGCAGATAGGGAAGTAAGACACAGAGAGAGGGGGAACCTGTGTAGAGAAAGACAGAGGGGAGAGGAGGAAGGAAGGAAGACCAGGGGTAGGACAGGGCAGCCTAGAAAGGGGAAAAAACAGCTGGAAAGAAAAAGAAGGAAGATTCTTCATAAGCATGTTTTTGAAACCTGTAGTAAATCATCTAAGTTTATACACATTTTGCATCTTTAGAGTATTATTATACTTTTTTTTGGCTTGTTTTCACAGCTTCCACTTGGGTTGAGTTGTTACTTTTCTTTTTTTGTTTGTTTTTGTTTTTGTTTGATTTGCTTTGTATTTTGTTTTGAAGGTTTGTTTTTGTTCAACAGGAAACAGACAGGTGGCAGGGATTTCTCTCCTTCACTGCCTGCCTGCCTGTGCTCTGCCCCTTCAGATCACACCCTGGAGGAAGTGACTATCTTGATATTAATCAAGAGTGACTTGCTTGAGAGATAAAAAAAATGACCTGTTGGGTACAATGTGCACCATTTGGGTGATGGCACACCAAAAGCCAAGACTTCACCATTATGTAATCATCCTGTAACCAAAACCTGCTCGTACCCGTAAATCCACTGAAATAAAAAAATGTCAAAATTAAAAATAACTTTTTTTCACCAAGAGTGACTTGTGCAGATCAAGAAGGAATTCTTGGCTTCTTCTATGGCCCATTGCATGACAGAGAAGAGGAGGTAAGTGTGGACGCCACACAGTCATTCATCACACACAGAGCTGCAGCAAAAAGAAACACTGTCTAAAAGGGCATCAAAAAATAAGTGGTATGACTGTTGACACCTCTTCATCAAGTGCCAGATGAAAAATTCCACTGTGTAACACAAAACACAGCATCCTGCATCCCTTTTCTACTCATCCTTTTCCCATTTACAGTGGCAACAATCCCTTACAAGTCTTTTTCTCTTAACTTCCGCTCAGAAACCCATGCTTTGCGGGCTCTCCTGAGAACCTTCTCCCAACAAAATTTAACTCAGCCTCTTCCTCCTACATCTCTTGAGTTCTTCCTCAAGGGCCCTGTGGTCAATTTGACCTCTCTTTGCTCCTCTCAATTCCTGCTTTCGTGATTTCTGTTGGCACAACAAAGAGGCATGGGGGAGGAAGGAGCAGGGCAGTGCTGTCACAAGAAACCGGCCCCTGACCACACTGCCCCTAGGCTCTAAGGCTCCCCCTTGGTTTTTTAAAAATATCTCACACAAACTTCGCTTCTGTTTTCCTCCCACCCTGAGAACTGCTGTGTTTGGTGGATGTGGTGACTTAGAGATGTGGGGGTGACATGAACTAGAGAGAGGAGTGGGGAAGGGGGACTGTCAAATACACCTTTCTACAGCATCATGACTAGCCTCACTGATCTGTTCTGCAGGCCAAACAGAGCACTGTCCACTGAAAGTTTAAAGCCTTTCCACATCTCACTTAGTGGGAAATTTCTCAGTTACTGCCAAATGGTCTTTTGCCATCCTTAATTCCCAAGGCCATGGCAGTTGTGGCCCTTGTGTGTTTTTGCACATTCTGGTGGGAAGTATGCAGGAGTCATATCAAGGGTGGTCAGATTGCTGCTATTTCTGACAGCCATATTTTTAAAAGGGAAATTGATCAGCAGCCTGAAGGATGAATTGCAATGAAGAGGAACAGCAGAGTGGCCATTTGAAGGCCATGGACAGTTCACCCCAGAGAGGTCTTGGCAGAAAATACAGTGATGAAGAGTCTTCAGTTTGGAGTGATGCAGACAAGACTGGTTCCACTACTTAACTAGGACTGTAACTCTGGAAAAGTTTTTATCCTCTAATTCCCCTATTTCCTCTTTGGGCTGATGACTTAAATATATAGAAAGTTTACATTTAATTTAAAAGCCTTGAGCTGAAACCAGAACAATGAGCAGGCGAGGAAGGTAAACGCCAATACTAGCACCACAGTCCAGTACTGCCCTCTGGGTGGAGGGGAGCAGAATCTACTCAGGGTCAGACTACAAGGAAAAGGGCTAAAAGAATTCCACTGACTGCTGCCAACACAACCTCACAGCTTCCCTGATGGAAGGAATCTTGAATTCAACCCCAGGGTTTTCCACAGAGATAAACTAACCCAAGGATTATAAAGCACTTCCCTCAGGGAATGGGTTTCCAGTCAGCCCTCCAGGCCATAAGGACCAGGCCCAGAAGGCTCCTTTCCAGTGACAGAATTACATGCAAGGCAGGATGTGCCTGTTCCTCCAGCTTTGATCAAGGGCAATGTGACCTTCATCCTTCGATGGCAGCCAAGCTTGCCAATGCTTTGATGCCCTGGACTATTCTCTTTAGCTAATGCATTGGCTCTGCTTGGAGTCAGATTTTATTTTCTGTTGCTATTTCTATTTTCTTCTTCTTCTTTTAGACATTTTGGCAAGGATTCATTTAATTTTATTCCAAAAGACCTGGATTCAAACATTAGGATGTAAGTGAACATCTGGTGTGACTCAGTCTTGCCTTATTGGTCTGCTTATAATTAGAAAGACATACCTACATCATAGGGCCCAGGATGAACACATAGATCCTAATTCATACATAACTTCATTCTCTGTGACAGCAACTTAAATTTCAATGAGGTATTCTTTGTGAATGCATAAGTACTCTCCTTATGAAGACATGCAGTCCTATGGAAGCTATAATCCGCATCAGTCAGTCTCCACATGGTGTCATGTTCAAGATGCATGGAACAAGAGTCAGAGATTATAGAAAAACTTCATTAGCTTTTCTCAAAGGAGGCAAAAATGGCTCAGATTCACAAACTGTAGCAACATGTCTCACATTGCTGTGTTTCTGTCCCTTTACTGTTGACCTTATGTGTCCTTTAGCACTTCTCCATCATGGTGTCCACCTACCGAGGCCACTGCCTCTGCTTTATCAACTCCCGTTCCTCCTCTTTTCTCCCTAGGTCATTCTCTCTAACTTAAAATTCTTCTTTGACCCAGTTTTACAAAAGTATAGGGGCTGGTTTGGCAGTGACAAATTCAGGGAGTGAAGAATGGCACAGGCATGAGGAAGAGTATGGAAAAGTTGATCAGGCAACTGTGTTCACTTTGGTGAGCTGGGAGAAGACTAAAATCTGTGGATAATCTCTGATTAATATTAATTTCCACAGCAGAGTTCTATGCCTGAAAAATATGAATATTCATATTAGTATTGAGAGAGGATGCCCAAGAAGGGTCAGGTCTAGGAGAACAGGTCTTCTCAAGGAGACCACAAGGTTACACATGCATGGTCTTCTCCACGGTGACTCAGTTCTTGGGAATTTGTAAACTTAATTTCCTGATACTTGGAAATTTCCAAGTTATGTGAAATCCTATAGTTCTGTAGGGGTGGGAATAACATCTCCCACTTAATTCAAACTGGCCAATGAGAAGGGTACCTCTGGGGTGGAACTTTTTGACTGTCAATAAAAAGGGAAAGACCAAGGCAGTCGGGGAGCATGGCCATTTGGAATTCTTCTATGCCGTAAGCTCCCGGCTGGTGAATAAAGCCCTTCCTCTTATAAACGTGGTGTTTGGGTGCTCTTTCTCTCTGTTGGGCCTTGTTTTCCCACAACAATATGAATGACATTCATTTTACGTAGTGTTTTTAAGTTAATCATTATAATAAAAATAAAATTTCAGCTTTTATTAAAGTCATTATTATAATACAAATTAAAACTTTAAAGAAAGCTAAAATTTCCTTAAAAAGAGTTAAAAGTAGCTTTGAAAGATACATAAACTATAATATGTTCCATGTTTTAAACCAGCTAAAAATAACAAACAAGATAGTATAGCTATTTCCTTTTGACCCAGCAATTCCATGTCTAGAAATTTATGCCTACACAGCATTGGCAAAAATAGAGAATGAGGTATACAAAAGGCTATTCAGCACAATTTTATTCACAGCAGTCAAAATTGGAAACTACCTAAATGCTTATCAGCAGGATACAAGAGGAGTAAAACACAGAATATGATTCAGTGGAGAACTATGAAGCTAACCAAAGGAATGAGAATTAAGTTTTCATAGAGTATTACCCAGGATACCCTCTTAACTGAAAAAAAAAAAAAAAAGAAAGAAAGAAAGAAAGAAAGAAAGACAAGAAAAACCAAGGGGCAGACCTGTAATATAGATCTAACTTTTATCTAAGGATGAAAGATACATATTTGACTATGTTAAAAAAATAACTGGGGGGTAGAGACAAGATGGCTGACTGAAGACAGCTTTCCACAAAGCCTCCCGTCCAGAAGGAGAGTTAAAGGACAGAAATTTAGCAAGTAACCTGGTATATTAGAGCTGCACGAAGAGAGAAGGTTGAAGAATGCGCATCAACCCCGCTGAGGCAAGCTGCAACCCCAAGGATACAAAAAAAAGGTACAAAATCCATCACCAAGCAATGGGAATCCCTGCCCCCATGAGAATGGCTCAGAGTGCCCCACAAACAAACAAGCAGAGTTCAAAAGTCCTCCCACTACACTCCACGGGAGAGACCCTAAAAAAACTGGACCTACCTCCCCTACTAGGGTGCCATGGCATTCTCCTGCCAGGCATAAAACTGTATAAAACTGTATATATTCTCTACCTGCAACTCTGAGCACCCAGCATGCCCCTCCACTCTCACTCTGAGGTGTGGAGGCCTGTCCCACAGGAGTCCAGATTCTGGGGTGATTTCTTGAGGGGTGTGGAGAGGGCCTAAACTGCAGCTGGTCAGTGCTGACTCTAGGAGTGAGGAGAGGACGGTCGGCTGAGAGGGAACCACACCAGAGCGGCGGTGCCCCAAGGTGCAGAGCAGCAGCCGTCTTTTGGCAACAATAGGGCTCGCTGCCGGATATTCTGAAGACACACCCCCTGTCTTCATGGGCAAACAGAGGAGGCCAGGCATATTCTCAGGTGGCAACCACCACGGAACACATCTGGGCCAGAAATGCAGGCCCCGTGAGTAAAGGGTTTGCCTAAGGCGGTACCAGCCTGGGTGGAGTGCGAAGACTAGAAACCCATGCACAGAGCTGGGACGTTCCCAGGGCAGGGCTGACCCAGAGGACCACTTTACTGAGCCTAAGATGCTCACAGCCCTCAGGGGATCATCAGCCTATAGACAAAGAAAGACAGGAGGCTAGAACTGACAGCTAACTGAATACAAACCTGTAAGAGCAAAGACAGGACCTGAGGCGCAGGCTCTGGGAACTCAAAACAGCTTCTCTTCTGCAGGGAAATTTAGCAGGGACAGAAACAAATTCCCACAAAGTTGGTCTGTTCTGTTCTGTCAGTAACATCAATCAGGGGCAGGGCTAGAACTGAGTGAACAACCCCCAGCCTCCATCAAGCGCCCGAGGTTGTCAGGCCTCACCTTCCCCTGCTAGATAGAGGCAGAGCACAGTAGCCTGGCTGAGCAGAAATAGATTTCCTTGTGATTCAGGCAGGTGCAAAGCCCTGGAGTATCTGTTCACTACAGGCAACTGGGTGAGCCACTGCAGGGCTATCAGTGACTGGGTATGACAGAGGTGCAAGGGGAAGGAGGGATCAACCTTCCCAGACTGATCTATTTCCTGGGTGGCTCCTGTGACTCCACGCAGCACTGGAGCAAGCCATATTAGAGTAGTCACCGGACCCATGTGATCCAGTTGCCAAAGACCTTTTAAACTCTCCAACCTGAGACAGGTGCTGACTGAGAAAATTGATTTGGACCTTTTGAACTGAGCCAATCGCCCAAGGATTATTCAGGTGGTGCCCTGGGTGTGTGG